>PVKZ01004323.1:0-87974 GCA_004027375.1 Macroglossus sobrinus
GAGAAAGAGTAGGGTCACGGGGATAAAAAACTCTGCTTAAAGATTTGCAAAGTGTGGTCTGGAAGGAGGACTGAACTTGAGCTGGGTGCTGGCACACAGGAGGGAAAGTGGTGGGGTATATGTGGGGGGTGGGGAGTGTGGACCCGGAAAGGGGGGTCCTTAGACAGAAGCAGCAGCAAATATTTGGCATTTTCTGAAAATAAAAAGTTGAATGTAGATGAGGAAAATAAAAAGGTTAAACAGGTGCTTGAATATGAAGACTAGAATAGAAAGTTTTTAGAATAGAAAGTTTAACTTTTATCTTGCAGTGGAACGCCCTTGATGGGTTTTAAACACAAGAGTGAAGGATCAGACAAAGCTTTGCAAAGGTCGCTGGCAGCCATGCGGGGAATGTTTTAGAGGGAACGAACCTGGGATTGGGGTGGAAAGACTCATTTAAATACTGTTGCAATTATCTCTCCAGCAAATGATAAATGTCTAGATTGAAGGGCAGTGGTCTAAAGAGGCAAGGACAGTAAGCCTGGTTTCCAGCAAAATCTGTAGAAAGTGAATCATCTGGGATCGATTTATTTGCTAGTTGGATGAAGGAGGAGGAGAAGGATGAGGAAGAGAAAGAAGAGAAAGAGGAAGAAGAAGAAAAGCAGCAGCAGCAAAGATAAAGGTATTCAGAGAAAAAGGAATGTTCTTTTCAACTCTCCCATCAAAACAAGTAACAACGCTACCATGAATAGAATGCTAGAATTAAAAAATAAATCTTGGATAGCATGTAGATTGATTTTTCCACACAGAGGAAAAACAGTCTTAAATATTAACAGACAGTTTTTCCTGCTTGGTAATTTTTTCTAACCACCATTCCACCATCAAATGTGTGTGAAGCTGGCTTATGGTTATAAAAAAAGGAAGATCACAAAAGATGCCAGTGAGAACCACCATTTAAATCCTTGATTTCCTAAATAGATCTTGAAAACCTATGGTGCAGAGCCAGTAACTAAACTACTATTACTCGGTGTGTAGTAAAAAAAAAAAAGAAAGAAAAGAAATTATTCTCTTCCAGATAAATGTCCTATTCTTTAATGACAATTCAAGCAGATCCACAATTTTATGGACACACTTGTCTTTAAAATCAAGTCCTGCTTTACTAAATAAGATGCTCTTTTCCGTATCACAAATAGCCATCTGAGAATTCACCAAAAGGCCCCGCCTCTCATCAGAATGAAAGCGCGGTACTCCGCCCGCCCGTGACCCCTTAAGGGTTTGCTAAAAGGCAGGTAGGAATATAGGACATGGCAAACATTCTTCTTTGTCATTTCTTAGGTCCTGTTGTCCTGGTCCTCTTTCAGCTAGTGCTGAGGAGCCCATGATGTCCTCCATGTAGCAGGCAGGTGTCACATGCATGTTCCTTCGAGGGCCCGGATGTAGATCTTCCAGAGTCTCTTGCAAGAACCTCGTTGCAGCAGAGAACCTCCACATTGATCATTGGACCATTAGTCCATTCCTCCTTCCTCAATTTCTGTCTCTGGGAACACATCCCATGAACTCTGCTGATGTCCTCTTGTCCCCAAAAGACACCCTGTTGGATATCTAACAGATGGTTTGAGTCCAGCAACTCTCCATAGCATCCATTCTCAAACATCCTGTTGCACCAAACAGCAGCAGGAAGGGGGTCTGTCCTTGATTGTCTTGCTATCATGGTGGCTTCAACCATTGGCTACTTCCGGGCGAGAAGCAGGCACCCATTTGTATGGTTCCCAGGCCACCTGTATTAAGCTCCCCTAAGAATAACCTCGTAGCACTATACTCTGATAGCTGCAGTGCAGTGATCATGAAGTTTGCAGCTCAGCTCAGCAACATCCACCTGGGCTGCATGGTCTCAGTCCCTTTCTTGCTGACCCCCTAGAACTCTCTAGATGATTCTCTCAGAGAGCTCCTCCCCTCTCCCTAAAAGGGAAACACTTCAAGTATAACTACCACTGAAAAAGTTTCTTGTCCCCTAACCAATCCCCGTGGAATGTTTAGTCACCTAGTTGCATGGGACAGGGGATCGTGAGACATATCTGGCACTGTCTTCACGACCACTGGAAGAGATGACTGGCAGTGACTTGGTGCTTTATTTAGAATGTCACAGTGCTTACTGTTCCGGGTTTGGGGCTTCAGCCAAAATTCTACGACAATAGGAAAAGCATCACTCCACATTCCATCCTAACAACTTTGAACACTGAAAAGGATTTTTTGCCACTGTCATTGCCGCTGTTGATTTTAGCTCTTCAAGAACTGTAGTCTGTACTCAGAATATGGGCTTCTATCAACCCTGGAGTAAGGCTCACCTACAAGCTGTGTGCCAGCTCTGCGTGGAAAGGATAAGATAAAGTTCTGTATCTGACGTGGGTGACGAGATATGTGTGTCTAGGTGTGGGGAGGGTTAGGCAGGGGGATTGCTTTATATTCACTTTGGGGTATATCTCGGGGCTGTCACAAACCACTGAGTGAATCCCTGTGCTTTGCAAGGAGCCAGAGAGAGGAACTGCAACAGCTACAAGGAGACCCAGAGAAAGGACCTTGGAATCGCCTGCAGCCTCATTGGTCACAAGGAGCCTCCAAAAGAGTTTGAAAGAGCCAGCAGATGGAAAGAGCCCGCCAAGTTGGGACAAGAAGGAGACAGAGTTTGTTGCAACTGGAGGCCATGATGAGGTAGCCAGCAGGTGATACAGGCCCAGGAGGGACAGGCTGTGGCCAAGACAGGATGAGACACACACCTCAGTGGTGGCTCATTAGAACACACAGACACTGAGACTCTATGCCCACCTCCCTTCACACCACGCCCAAGCCTGGAGCCAACACAGACTTCTACACCGTGATGCCCCCAGGGGAAGAGCAGGAATGGGGAGGGACTGAGATGGAACCCAAGTTACCCGAGTAAGACTGGGTTTTAAAAGAACTGACTTTTATTTGCAAAATCTAGTTTTCTGCATCTGAAAAAAAATAGGCGTCTCATGAGGGAGGCTGGATTCAGGCACAGGGTCATAAATGTGTCCTTTATTCATTCTAGACTGTATCGCTAGGGGATCCCAAAAGATAGGTCCATTGACCACTGGGAAGGGAGTTTGCCCTAGAATCCAAAAGAAGGTATGCGATCGAACAGGATCTCTATCTTGGTTCTAATCGTTGCCTTACACCAAAAGGAGCAATTTCAGAACCACCCTGTGTTGGCTCGGAGCATCTAAAAGGAGACATTTGCTAAAACATTTCCTTTGGATGTGATGAATCCTGCCTTGTCACAGCCAAGCTCTGCAAACAAAGCCAAAACCTCAATCTCTAAATAACGTGGTTCTTCCCTTAATTCTCATGTGTTTGGACACACAACTATGTTCGTTCAAATTAGCATCAGAATACATGGAAGGCTGAGAACACTCATTTGTACCGCTCAGCTGTGGAGGCAGCAATACAGATGGTCATTTAGCAAGAAGGTTTTCGAGTCAGCCAGCTGGGTGTCGAGTCTGAAGTCCAGAAATACTAGCTATGTAACCTTCAGCACATCACTTAAATTTTGTGTGCCTCGGTTTCTTCTTTTTCAAAATAAGGATGATTACAGCATTTCTCTCATAGCTGACATAAGTCTTAAGCCAACAGGAGAATATGTAAAGGGGTGAGTTCTCCGTCAGTGGAGATATTCAAATTCAGGTGGGACAGCCACATGGTGGGGATGTTGCATTGGACTGGATAACTGCTGAGATCCCTTCCAACTCCGAATATCCTTGAACGGCAAGGCTCAGTGCCAAAGAACAGAATCCACTTGGAGCTAAACCCGACGGATGGTTCTCATTTGAAAAAGGAGGCCAAAGACATACAATCTATTTAAAACTAAGATAGAAATAGGCCAAGTCACCCTTGTTGTTGACTCAGCGGCTGGGGTGTCACTGCGGACGCAATGGATTTAAAATCAGGAGACCTGGGCTGGAGGCCCAACTGTTGTTCTCAGCTGTTTGGCCTTGGGCAAGTCAAGCAATAAATACCGTTTGCAGTTTCTTCACTTGTAAACTGGGTGGAATTTTTTTTTTTTTTTTTTTTTTTTTACTCAAAAGGTACTCATGAGGATTAAATGAGCCAACATGAAATTGCTCCGAAAATGGTCAATAATGAGATGAATATAAGCATGATCATTTCCAGAGCTCAGATTACACTATATATCATTAGTTCTGAAAATAATATGTAACCTCAGACCCTGGCTGAGATGAAGCTATTATTTTAAACACCATGATGAGTATAGAAGATGGAAAAACTTGTCATTTTAAAATGTCTTGCATATTTTTTCTACTGAAGAGTGGAGACTCCAATTTACCTTTAAGTCAGGAAGTGGCTTTGTTCTAGGGGTAAAAAATAAGAAAAGAGAGAGAGAGAGAGAGAGCGCGAGCGAGCGAGCTGGGCCATATCTATTTATGCAAATACGAGTCAGATCTCACACACTTCTTTTAGCAACAATGAGACCAATCTCAATGTGAACGATGATGCTTTTGACCTAGTACTTCACTGTTTTTTTGTGTTTTTTTGTTTTTGTTTTTTTCCCTACATAAGATGTATCTTTTATCAGACATTTTCTCTACAGATTTTCACTCAAATATTCATGGACAGTAACTCTATGCCAGGTGAGTTACAGGATTGATAAATGAGATATACTCCTAACGGTGTTCACGGACTATCATAGGAGGGAAAATAAGCAAAAATTACACAAATTATTTATGGAGATCTGTGTCCTAAAGGCAGTGAAAAAGTAAAAAGTGCTTGGAGAATCCATAAGCAGAGGGTCACGAAATGAGGAACTGGGACACTTCTCCTGACACAGGAATTTTGAAACTGAGCCTTGAAAGAGGAACAGGAGTTTCTAAGGTGGGCGATGCCCTGTGAGAGCAGAACATTCCAGAAAATGTTTCTTTGTCGTTTTTTCTGAAGATAAATGTTTTCTTCTCTGGCTGAATTTAGACTACTAGTTCTATAAATAATTGCTTATTCTTAGCAAGTTTTCTATGTTCTTCTCTGGAAAGAAGTTAGCAGGAGAATCAAACTGAAATGAAAAAGACTCTATAAAGGCAAGGATGCGCCATCGTGTTTTATGCCTCATCCTAGAGGAGATGCTGTGAAAAAGATAAGACTAGGCTAAATATTAACGCGACATAATATTCTCCATATGTGGCTTTGTGCAATGTAGTTATTGTTGGTTTAATCATCTTAATAGCATCACTTGGTACCCAAAGGCAAGGTCTCTCTTTGAGTAAGGCTAGATTTTTACCTTATTTAAGTGAATAATCCCACTGTATTATCCTGTGAAAAGGTTGATCCTCGAACAGGAAATGAAGACTGACTTTCTGCACTTTTAACTTAAGGGTAGTCTGAACTTGAACCTGAAACTAAAAATAGCCAGACATGGTTGTTATGACGTGCTCTCCATAATGTGCTTTTCTTCTTTCTTCTCCCATCTTTCGGTACATTTTTACTGAAATTCGAAGGCGGGTCTCAGCTGTGCTCTGTTGAACCAGTGGAACTTTCTCCACTCTCGGGAAGGTGTGGCTAAGGACAGTCCCCTTCTGGAGCCTAGAGCAGTGGCAGCAGTAGCATTATCTATAGAAGCCAAGTGTGTCGAGCAACACAATGATCACACCGAAGTAAAAAATGTGGTGACAATATTGAATTTTACCCTAGCACTGCAATTCTGTAAAACAGCCATGGCTAAGAAACCTCCCACTCATCCTTTTGTGTTCTGGAAACAGCTTGCTGCAAAGAAATGTCCTTCCCTAGATGACTTATGTGAGAGTCACAGGTGCTCCTTTGTTCACATACCATAGGACCAGACACAGAGCCTGCAAATTACCATTCTTCTTCTCGTAAATGATCAGATAGAGCTTCTCCTTAATACCCGCCCACCTCTTCAAGAAGAGACTGACCTCAGAGTCAAACATTCTGTGACCTGCTATCTGATCAAGCCGTCCTTCATCCCCTTTCCACATGCCTGGTTATTTCTAGCCTTATTTCCTATAAAGGAAAAACTCTTTTTGCCTAAACCTTGCTTGTAAACCTTGCTGATCACATGGTCACAGAGTTCTACTTATTGTAGTCAAGTCTCTGACCACATGATCAGAGAAACAACCTTTAAATAGTTCTCAAAATAATCCTTTCAAAAAAAGCTTCTCTTTACTAAGTCCGAATTTGCTTTTTATTTGACAATAGTGAGAAGAATGTAAGTCCTGAGCAGAGAACCACATAGGATTTCTTTCTGAACACACATGAGTTAGCATCTTGGAGAACCCTCAGAAAAAGTAAAAAGATGATATAAAGAAGGACAATTAAGTCAGAAGTTCTCATGTTATTATTTTGGCATTAAATATGAAATATACTCTTATATTGTGAACAGTTTGGGGGAACAGTGTCTTTGGGTTATAGATAAAATAATTCTTAATGGGAAAAACACCACAGGTAGTAGAATCCAGCCAACTTAGAATAAGCAATTCTTTCTCAGATATTGGAAATTGCTCTAGCATTAAAATCTAGCCTATTATGAAGTATATGCAGTTAAGAAAAAAAAAAAAATCCTTATCTCCACAGGCAAAGATTCTGCATTTGGCAGGACAGAGCCAGGAATAACTCCTTTTTCTGCACCTGCCAGAAAATGCAGTCTCTGTCTTTTCTCAAAGGTGACTCCAAATACCACTGAGAAATTTTTAAAAATCAACACATACTTTCTATCGTTACCACTTCCTACATTCTGATGACCTTCTTTAGACATTGATGTTCCATCAGTCTTCAATAAAAGCAGAATTATTAATGCTTCAACTCTTACATTGACTTATTTGTTAAACATAAAATCCTTTAGCATAAGAAATGGTAGGAATGATGCGGAATGATGGGGAATGATGGGGAATGATGGTGTAGGCCAACGTTTGGAGTCAGAAAAGCCTAGGTTAAAATCTAGGTTTGGTTACACATTGGCTCTGTGATCTTAGGGGCAGGTAATTGAGCTCAGTATGCTCATCACCAAAATAGACATAATGACAGCTATCACAGAGCACTATTATCAGGATTGATAATCACTACCTACATTATGAAAAAGTGCTTGATATTGAGTAGAGGATCACTAAACAGTATTTCCTTTCCCCTTTACTCATGCTGAGCACACTTTCAGCCAGGTCTTCCATTGTCTCTACATCCAGTCCAACACAGTGATTAGTATCCATCACTCATCAGAGTCAATTATTTAACCAAGCTTATAATTATCATGGTTAGTGTCTATATACAAAAGAACAAAATTAATCTCAAACTATGTAGAAACACTTTTAAGTCCAACAATGAATTAACAAGATTTCTGATATTTCCTCTTTTTTTTTTTTGTCTTCTTTTTTTTTCCCTTTCTATTTTCTTTAGGAATTATATATTGGTTCTCTCCCAGGAGGCAGCCAGGGCTGGAGAGGTGACCAGGGCTAATGAAGCTCATGAGAGCCAGGCCAAGGAGGTGATGAAGACCAAGGAGATGACCAGGATTTGTGAGGCTAGGGCTGAGAAGGCAGCCAGAGAGTCACCGTATTGATTTTAGAAAGAGGGAATGGGATAGGCAATGGGAACCCTGGTCCTCACAGCAGGAGAACGACACAGCCAGAAGAATCCCTGTGGTCTGGGGCTGGAATGGGAAACACTGGTGTGAATCCACCTATGTGCAAACGCTTGGCAACATAAAGGCAGGATAATTGTAGCATCTCAGTGTAGGCTTCTGGTGAGGGTTCCTGCCAGGGGATTGGTGGGGTTTAGATCTCCTGCTGGCCCCGAAGTAGGGAACACTCCGCTTTTTTATTGCTTTGCCCAGATGTGGGGCAGAATAGGAAGAAGGAAGGATGAGGCTTAAAAGATGGCAACATTCAAACATCAGAAAATGGAAATGGAGTCTTGATGACAATGCACCCCAAAGTTCGGCTGATGTCTAAACTGAACCACATTTGACGTAATTGAATTCGAACTCTTATAAGTGAGCCATTATGGCACCCTACAAGGCCTGCAGCTTGAGGCTGATAATGAAAGTTTCATCGAATAACTTGCTCAAGAGCCTGCCCTAGTGCATTCTGGGAGTGAAATGAGTGCCTGAGTCACAATCAGTGACATACAAAGTGCTGAAGGGGGTAAGGAGTGTCTGGTGAGGCCTTGTGGTATGGCTTTGCTGTGTGCAAATAAATATATGACCTTGACCTTCTAGACTTGAGGCAAGAGATTCCCAGAATTCTTTACCCCAAGGTGGAAACTGACCATGGCATCTCAGAGTGAATGGCAGTGAGAAATGGCTCAGGTTCTTAAAGCCCCCATTCCATTTTTAATCACGTGCCTAAGATGGCCAAATTCCTGTCTAGAATTTGTCACAGGAGGCATGGTTATGGCTAAAATCTATCAGTACAATTGCAACAGGCAATGACCCCAAAAGGTTATCAGGCCCCTCCCTGCCAATCCAGCACTGAACTCCATCGTCCCTGATTCCCAGGTCAGTCCCCCATCTCCAGCCCTCCTGTTTCTGCCTTCGCTTAGGACCGCATCATCTCTTACTTGGGATAACTGAAATCGCCTCCTAATTGTCCCTCTTCCCAGGCTTTTTTTCGTAACCTATATTCACCGTAGTTCCGCCGATCTGTCTAAGACAAAAATATGGCCATGTCACTCTTCTTAACATTCTCCAACAGCTTCCTATTGTTGCTAGGCAGACCTCCAAGCTCTTCAGCCCTGAGAGTCCCTATACGATCTGGCTCGTCCCAGTCACAGGCCCTGGGAAACTTTCCTCCCTAACCAGAGCTTGATATGAAGTAGGTACCTACCCTTTAAATGTTTGTGGACTAAATGAAAAATTAACGAACAAGTAAATGTGCGATGCCATTGATACAGGGCTAGTTGAATATTCTACATATGTTTGAGTCCCTTTCACTTTGCAGGAGAAGCTTTGCAGAACCAGGAATGCCCTCTGACTCACTGCAATCGCATCCACACAGTTGGGCGTAAAAGACTATGCTGCTGACATATGTTTTCATCCAGATGTTGGCTCTAAAGAAGCTTTAATAATAGAAAACCTGGAGGCTAAGTATATTGCTTAAGTTTCCCTTTGTTCATATCTACCTCTCGACAGAGATTAATATGCCTTTTTCCCATGCACACGTAACTCCCAGGGAGCAAATGTCCACCTCGATTGATTCCAAACCATAGCGATGGAGAAACTGTACCATAGTTCATTAGCGTATTTGCCATCCCTCCCTAACTCCCAATACATCTTATGGACAGAAACATTTATCTTCCCGTAACGCCAAGCTCCTTACTCTCTCTCCCTCACCTTGCTTTAATCATCTCCTTCCCAGTTCATATGCTAGCATTTCAATAGCAGCAAGCGAGGGTTTAATAAAAACTTTTCATTTTTAGCCTCCATTAAGAAAGAATGGTGAAATTTTAGGAACCATGGTAAATTGACATTAAAAAAAAAAAACTCATTACAGACTGAATGGTCAGAAAAAGAAATTTTTGCCTCCTATTACTTTGATCTTCATTAGTTATTCTTAGAAACGGGTAGCTATTTATGTGCAGTGAGTCTTGGAGACTACAGAAGCAGCCTGCCTTTCTTTGAATAAGATGAGGTGCATGAACCTGGGTACCCCGGCACGGTTCATGATGCATCTTTGAGATGCATCTTTCTGAATGCATCAGAGCTGCTATGTTTATGTCTAACAGGGAATGAGAGACAATAAAGCCAAGATCGATTGATTGCCCAGTAATAGCCATGATTCTATACACATTACAGGGTATTTGTAATTTAGGTCTCATAATATGGCCTCATGCCCTATCTTGTGTAGTTATTGATTTTCAATAATAGGACAGCCCCAGAAAAAAACCTTTCGGGGCTAAGTTCTCCCTGCTGTAGCCAGCAAAGAACACAAAAGGGTCTCCTTCACAGGAGCCAATCCCAGCCTAGAGAAGTGTCTTCTGTTCTGAAGGCCGCAAGGACTCTCTGGCTTTTGAACTCTCTTGCTAATGTGGTTCCTGAATATCTTTCTGTCTTTACCTCTTCAAAAATAAAATAACAACAACAATAATTTAAAAAGTTAAAAAGCAGTGTTAAGAAGAGGTGGTTTACTATCTGGCAGCTGACGGCGAAGAAGCTATGAGAAGCAACAGCCCCCGTCAGTGCCTGCTCTGATGGGGAACGACGTCCTGAAATGACCTGTCACCCTCTGACACGCACCCAGGATCTCCCTGGAATGACCCAGCAACTGCTGGGGCCTCAAGGAACGTGAAGGCGGATGGTGGTTTCACTGCAGGTTGAATGTCGCTGAAGGACAGCCTTCAGACATAGAGACCTCTTTCGTGTCGCTGTTCCTGGCGAGTCTTTCAAGGGCACGTCTGCTGGCATTTCCATGGCCAAGGTCATATCCTTGTTCCATTTAACCTGTCTATAGAAGGCTTGATTCGTTCCATTCTCCCGCAGCTCTGCAGTCACACAACTCGAGCTTTGTGGCTTCTAGTATATTAAGAGCTCAAGGTCAAAGACGTAAGTGGCTCTTGCTGCTACATCCATGCTGGCCTTGGATTGTGTTTCTCTAAACGGGCCCTTGTTCTATTTTTGTATGATTAAGCTTTTACTTTTTCCCTATACTACACAACGTAAAACACAGGGAAATAACAGAAATTCACATTTGACTCCTCCTGGCTATGTTCCGTGAACTTGGGTATGTCCTTTCAACCTTGATGAACATAATTTTCTCATTGGTAGTAAACCCTTTTCAACCTAGTCCAAAAGATGACAGGAGCGGTTCTCAAATACTCATTCTCCGAAAACTTCTAAAATCTTAGCAACTACTGATGAGCTGCTTTTCTCTTTAGATGTGAATTTTATGTTAGTATTTAATTAGAAGTCAAAACTGACAATTAAAAAATGTGAATTCTTTTAAACACAAGAATTGTATTACATGTTAACGTAAATATTTTTATGGAAGAAAACTATTTTTCAAAAAGTTAATGAGAAAAGCAACATTATTTTATATTTTGAGACATCTTTTTACCTGGCTTAAGAGAATGCAAGTAATTCTCATATCAGTTTCTGCATTCTACCTATTGCAATACGTTCCCTTCATAGAAATACATAAAAAAATATGGCCTCTCCAGACACATGGTTTTGAAAAAGGGTGGAGGAGCCATTTCAGATAATTATAGACCGTCTGCTAAAACTAGGAAAGCAGCAGCTTCTTAACGCCTAGTTGCAATGTGAAATCTAAAGCCACATCAACGAACTTTTCATAATCTGATGAATTAAAATCGATTTCTCTATTTGCCGTTTGAACGGATATTTCACTCATAATAATGTTTTTCCTTGTTCATAGTGCTTTTCCTTGTACACTGTACCTTGTATGCAGCAGAAATAGTTTATGCCCACGTTTCTCAAACTGGGTGCTGGAGAACCCCCACAGCACCAAGAACTCATAGGAGCCACACAGGCATTTTACATTTTCAAGGGAGACACACCATCAGCTGTTGGATGGACATCAGGCAAACATCAACATGCAATCGGAAAAGAGCTCAACATGAGCAGTTGATGAAATCCCAAGATTTGAAAAATTGGTACAGTGACCAACAGGTACATCCCCATAGTAATCACTGATTTCTGTTCATGATATATAGTATTGTTTCTTTAAACACACACACACACACACACACACACACACAATGTCTGTGTGTGTATATATACATATAATTTTTCCAAATGGCTACTAAGTTGTTTGGACTTAACTACTCAATAAATGAAACTGGTAGTTCTGTTTATTTATTTATTTTGATTTAGGGGATGCCACAAAACAAATCACTGAGATACTAATGGAAAAAGCTTAAGAATCTGCACTCTCTGTGTAAGTCCCATTTGATCACATAGAATATTAAACAGCTACATACTCAAAGGTTAGATATTTAATAAAAGTAATATATTTTTTTCCATTTTGTCAAAGACAGCCTAAGCAAAATTGTCTTTTTTTTTTTTTTCCAGAGAGTGCATGCTGGTGAAAACTACAATAATTACTAGAATAATTTGGTGTCATTGGCTTGATTCATGCTAAGGTGTCAACAGTTTTGCCCACCATTGCTTTTGCTCCACAAGTAAATGTCAACACAGTGAAAAGGTAAATAATTTCTCACTGTTACGGAAATAGTTTTGACATTACAGACTCACTAAAAAGGAACGCCCCCTCCCTAGCCCCCAGCCAGGGACCATACTGTGAAAACCGCTGGATTAAAGGAATGATCACATGTGATCAATGCAAAGATGCTTCATGTAACAAAATGATGGACACAGTCTGTACACTGACGTTCGGCTCTCCCTTGTCTTATGGCATAGGCTGTTGCCTTAGGAACCAGTGGTCCCATCTTGAGTTTATGAAGCTGTTCTTTGTTCTCAGTCTTGAGAACAAATTATGTCCTCTTGAACTCTAGACCGAAGATTCCTGCAAGCTCCTGACCCTGACCCTCTTTTTCTATATGCTTGTCACTCGTAGACTCTCGCCAATTAGATCCACTAAATGAGGCAGAAATCTTGATGTCAAATAACAGAAAATGATGGTTAATATAAGCCAAATAGGAATTTATTTAAAAAGAACCAGGTAGTACACAGAACTGACTGCAATGCTGGCATCAAGGGAGAAAAGGCAGAGACAAGATCACATCCCAGGGAATGGCCACCTTGTCACTGAACTCGTGACTCCACCGCAGCTGCTGCAGGTAACTTCTGATGGACTCTTCACCTGTGTCACTCTCACAAGCCTGAATTTCTTGCATGGGAGCAAGTGATGCACCACAATTTAGTCACAGACCCACACTCCAAGGAGGCGGGGAGAGTATCTGTCCCCATTTAGTTTCTGACTCCCATCACTCAGAGCTTCAAAGGACAGAAAGTACATCTGATGCTGGGCAGCTAAACTGACAAATGTCAATACTCGTCACTCCTTTAGTGGACAACAGCCAAACACACATTCTTCCCAATCGACGATTTAAGAAAAATATTTTTAACCCTGACAAAATTGCTCCCCAAGGAAAGAGGTTTTTAAAATACCTTTGGTTATGCCACCTAGCTACAATTTTGACATATCGTGATCATATCGCTTTCTCCTATAGGTAGTTGTGACTTTACCATAATATTTGGTATCTATCACTCTTATACCCTTTATCAAATACATGAGGGAGTTAAAAGAAAAAGAAGACATTAAATTACACAGCTATGTAATTAACCTATAAAGGAAAGAGATAAAGGTAGATTCCCCAGTACTTAAATGTGCAATCATTCACTATATTGTAATTGATATTTATGACTCTTTTCTTCATAGACTTTACTCCTTTTGGTTCTTTAGAGGCACATGTAGAAAGTGACCCAAATCATAATGTCTAATGGGTCTGAATACGTGGGGTCCTGACAACATAGGATTGAAGTTGTTCACCATTAACTTTTGACAGTAGTAGCAATAGGAGGTGTTTCGTATTCCAGGGAATCTGGGCCATTTATACTTTTCATTCTCCCCATTTTAGCAACAACCCTATTTTCCCTGGAGAGCTGGACTCGATCACTCCAGGCGACACCATAATTCCTGTCTTAGCTTGTTTTCTTGGTGTTAAGAGGAATCTGACATGGTCTGGCAGGAGCAACGGGACTATAATTAGATCCCCTGGTGAGTGCTTTCTTCCTTTTGAACTAAAATCTATTAATCAGTAGAGGCAAGACCAGCAAAGATGGAAAGCAGAAAGTATGCAATTGGATAATGAGAAGGAATCAAGACAGATGCCATTCCCAGTTCTACCTCTTATGCTCCTGTCCCATCATTTAGAGTTATGGGAGAATCAGCAACACATATTGATTACTTATGCAGAACATACTCTGTATCAAGAAGGTGTTTTTCCTGCTAGCACCATGACTGATATTTAATATCCCATCCCACTATAATGCAATGCCAGCTTATTCAGGATGATAGGTTACATAAGGCATTTAGTCAATGACTTTTTTTTTTTACTATAAAGTGAATGTATTAAAAAAATAAATATTATATAAATTACTAGGTATGGGAAACCACAATGACATACAAGGTATTCAGTAGGTCCTTAAGTTATAGTATTATTTATAAAGTGAGAAATAGGAAGGGCAAATCAAAAGACAATTAAATGTTTATTTCAGTAAGAATTACCTCTTCCATGATTGAGGTCAAATATGATCAATCTACTACTAGATAGCTGACAGGATTTTCAAGAACATAATAGATGATCGAGGCTCAGAATTGGATTCTGTGAGTGAAAGAATGGGCACTGGGCAGTGGAGAAAGATAGGTCCGTTTCTATGGGGTACAGCTGTAGACACACAACAACCTCCATCTTTGCCACTATAGCTATTTAGTTGAACTGACTGGAAAACCACTTGGGTGGCTGGATAATGGGGCTCACTCACATTTATCTCATTTGGACAGAAAATTCTCCTTCCAGAATGTTTTAATGTTTGTAGATTCACTTACTTTAGCTTGTTTTAGGTCAGTATTCATATGGGACATAAATATTCTTGTATTTTAAGCCTACTCGGAGTTAGATGAGCAGCTACTGCCAAGGAATGGCTGTGGTTAATGCTTCAAGCTATCATTTCCTCAAGAAAACTGAGTATTGAGATATACATCCAATGTTCCACCAATGGGGAGCATTTCTCTCTCCATCCTTCTCCAGCATCCTCTCTGAATGAGGCTGTGCTACTCCCTCAGGCCACTTCCGGTTATACTAATCTTTTAGGCTTGATTTACTTTCCTGTCTGAGTCATTCATGGTTAACTTTCCAGGTGGCCACAGACGTGAGTTAGAAGGAGACACTGCAGATAAGTAGGACGCTGAAAATGTGAAACAGCTTATGCAATTTACTCACAAAATCAGAACCTGCATGACCCCAATTCTGTAAACACACTTCCAACTGATAATAGAGTGCTGCTAGGAACTCTCAATTTTATGCCAAAGTGAGTCAGATAACACCCAAGACATGACAGGAAGTCTAGTTAGCAAAGGTACCTGATGACTCATAACTAAACATCTAATCAAGGGGTTGACAAACCTCTGCAAGGGGCCACATTTCAGGGTTTATGGGCCACACAGTCTGTAGCGTCAACTTAACGCTGCTTTGGGAGTGAGACAGCAGCCACAGGAGATGGGCAAACAAATGAGCTATTATGTTCCAATAAAACTTTATTTACAACATTGAGATTTGGACTTCATGTCATTTTAACATGCTATTAAATATTCTGCTCTTTATATTTTTCAACCCTTTAAAAATATACAAAACATTCCTAGCTCATAGGCCACACAGAAGTAGTCCAGCTTGGCTTGAGGGCCACAGCTGGTCTGAACTGACTGTAGGCTCACCTAACATCCAATAAGAATCGAAGAACTACTTTGAAAAAGAGACAGTTGCTTGCTTAAGAGATCATGTATTTGTTTGAAAACCCAAGGCGATACCGCAGTGGTTTGACTTTCAAAGGCTTGCCACCACATACAGACAACTCCTTCGTATGTTACCGACACTTCGAGTAATATTGGATATGATGGTTCATAAGAGCAAAAGTGGGTGAGTGGCTTGGCTGCAGCTGGCATCAGCTGGAGCATCATTACCTGGTATGAGCCCCTCCTAAAAGCTGGAAGTCTTTTAGGCTTCCCAGTAAGTTGGTTGGAAATCACATCTAACTCTGTTATGCCTTTTTTCCAAAACCAAAGATGCCTACCCAATGCTGTGCCTCTTCTATAATGATAAAGGACCCAAAAAAAGTCCCCCCTACAAAAAAAAAAAAAAGATGAAAACCAGTTTAGCACTGTGGTCATGACTGAAATTTGATTAACTCTCACTAATTCATTCAGTAAAAATATGATATCTGGAAAAGGAGATAGTGAGTTATACAACAAATTTCCCAAATCTTAAGTGTACAGAGCGATCATTTTTTTAACACAGATGTACATGTACGTAAATGCCATCCAGATCGATATATATGATATTTGTGACTCCACTGAAGGTGCCCTCAAACCAATGTCATCAACATAGGATAATGGGCCTGTTCTTGAATTTGATTTAAATGGAATCCAATTTGGCTTCTTTTACTTGACATGAGGCCTATAACACCCACCTATGTTGCTAAGTGTAACAACAGTTCAATAAGTTAGTGAAAAGTGATCAAGATATAAATATTCTGCTGACTTAAAATCAAATGAAGACAAAAATCCAAAAGACAGAAAGAAATAACAAAAATTAAGTTCGCTCCAGACTTTCTAAACTACACACACACACACACACACACACACACACACACCTACAGACCTTTTTAAGAAAAAAAAAAAATGTGGATGCTGAAAATTCATATTGCCAAAAAGAAACAGAAACTAATGTCACATACATGCAAATGCTCAGTCCTTATATCTACAAGAATCAATTGTCAAAATATTACATAAAAATTATATTGGCTAACGAATGTTGAATCTTTTAAAAAATTAAAGGACCCAAGTCATGAAAAGGGCTGTCTGATATATAATATCGAAATCTATTGAGAAGAATAAATTATAATTATTGAAAATATGGTTTAAAAGCATTGGTATGTAATACCGATTATGGATTTCAAATCTCAGATTTATCAACAAAATCCTGGGTAAGGGGAGAAGAGCTATAATGATCAAAAATAAAAGAGAGTGAAAGTAAAAGTTAATTCCTCAAGTACCAAGTGAAAACCAATTATATCTCAAAGTGGATATAATTGAACTACAATAAGCTTGATTAAAATGTTGTTTAAAATAAAAGTTAACTGATAATAGGATTTAAAACAATAATTTGCACAGACCAATATATTTGGTGAGCTTTCTGTCAGTCTACACAGTTCTACTTAATTTTTCTCAATCTCTATAGACTGTTCCCTAATGAGGATGTATTATAAATAATCTAAACAACTTCTGTTGAAGGATATGTGGATTATTTTTAGTGTTTGCTATTATAAATGATGCTGCAGTTATTAAAAAAAGTATGTGGCAATTACTTTTAAATATCTTTTGTAAATTATAAAATGTAACAACAACTAAAATTCCAAATAGGATTCACTCATTTACACTATTGCTGTTGGTAATAAGTTACATTTTTCATATATTTATCAAGACTTGCTTTTTTCAAAGTTTTTTTTTCCTTATGAGTCTACAAAATATGATATCCCATAATCTTAACTGTTATTTAACTTGGATTTTTAAATATTAACTGTCATTTAACTTGATTTTTTCTTTTTACCTCAGGAATTGACTATTTTTCATGTCTGTATTTTTTTCTTTCTCCTTGAAATTGCCTGTTCATATCTTTTTTCTAATTTTCTATATTTTTAAACATATCAGCTTAAGCTGTTTATTCTGGACATTAATGCTTTCTTTGTTAAATATATGGCAAATATTTTGTCTAGGTTTTCAATTATCTTTTCACTTTCATTATTATCTTATTTGTTGTATAGAGGCTTTTATTTTTATAATATCATATCTGTATTTTTTTTTAGAGATTCTGGACTTATGTCCTTTTGAAAGGCCTTCAACATTACAAAATTATAAAAATAATATTATATATTTTCTGCTTATAATTCCAAGGCATTTGTTTTTTTCAAATAAAGATCTTCAATTTGACAATTATCTGATATTATTTAGCTTTTGGTGTGAGATAAGGATATATATTTATGTTTTTTTTAAATGGTAGCAAATATCTAGAAGTATTTCTAGACCAAATAAGTCATCTTTTTCCCACAGATTTGAATGCTAACTTATCTTACATATACTTACATATATAATTATCTATATACCATGTCTATTCTTATATATATGATATTATATATGTGTGTAAATATGTGTGTGTATGTATGTATCTGTGTGTGTGTGTGTGTGTGTGTGTGTGTATTCTATTTTAATAAATCTAACTTTTGGTACATTTAAAATACTAGCAGGTCAATTCCTTTTTTTAAAAATTTCCTTTGCATTTATATTAATTTTTCAAATAATCTTTAAAATCAGCTTATCAGATTTCATTAGCAATCCATTTTATTTTAATTGGGATTATATTAGAATTTGTAGATAATTTTAAGAAAACTCTTTTAGCACATGAAGCATTCTCATCTGGGAATATAGTGTGTTTTTCCTTTTATTTATTGTTTTTTGATCTCCTAAAGATTTAAAAGTAATTTAAAATGTTTCTTTACTTTTTAGTAGGTTTATTCTGAGGTAGGTTAGTGAGTAGATTTAAAGAGAGCAAGATGAGAAGTTCAGCTTTAGGTATGTTAAATCTTTAAGACATTCAACTCGAGATGGATAAATGAGCAACTAGATATATAAGTAGGTAGTTTAGGAGAGAGGTCTAGGCTAGAGAAATGAATTTGGAAGTTGTTGACATATAGGTGATACTAACATCTTAACCATTTATGGTTAAGATGACTAAGGGAATGAGAGTAGATCAAAAAGAAAAAGACACTGTGAGAAGCTCCAAGGTCCAAGCCCGTGAGAAGTGAAGAGATCTGAATTCAAATCATGGACCACTGAAATTGGAGCTATATGAATCTCAGAAATTCATCACTCTTTCTTGATCTATGAAATATACAGTCGTAAGGATTTGTGAGCATACTCTTTAGGGACTAAGTGCAATGTCTGTCTCATAGTAAATGCTCATTAAGTAGTAGCTATTTGTTTTTGTTGGTGGTGGTGATAATGATGATAATGATAACAATGATGATGGCTAAAAATCTCGAAAAAGTGGTTTCTTGAAGGGTGCATGCAGTTATCCCTCAAAGGTCCTAGTCATAGTTTTACAAATATGGATATAGATACATAATATGGTGTGTACATGTGTACGTATCACCCATTGCACAATGCTAGTGTTAGTGCCCTTGGCCTTTAAAGTTAAAGAATAAAATGATCTGAAGTCCCGCTAAAATAAAAGAACACTGAATTCTATCACCCTCACGGGCTAAGCTAAGAACTAATGTATGAATAAGTCAATAAGTTTAACCGCCACAAAAGTCTCTTGATTATAGCCTAAGACTTTACAAAAATAGAAAACCCTTAGCATACTAGGACTGTAAGGGAAATAGAAAAGTATAGCCCAAACTCCTCTATAAGAGTATGTGAAAAAAATAATCCTACAGGATACGTTAGCAAACAAGATTCAGTAGTATACAGCAATAACAATACACCACAAATAATATTATAAAGATGCGAGGGTAGTTTTAAACTAGAAAGTCAATCAATGCAATACACAATTAAAAAAAGAAGGAAATCATATGATTAACCAAGAGATACAGAAAACATATTTAATAAAATCTAATATCCATCATGATAAAAAAAATTTAGAAAACAGAATATAAAAGATTATCCTTATTCTAATGTAGAATATCTACCAAAAAAAAGTATAGCAAATATTAGATTTATTGGTGAAATGTTGAATGCTTTCTTCCAGAGATTGGCAGAGACAATTATGACTTCTGTTAATCATTGCTATTCAACATTCTACCAGAGGTCATGGCCAGTACAATAAACCAAGAAAAAGAAGTATAACTTATAAGAATCTGTTCAAAAAAAAAAAAAAGCAAACTGTGTTCACAGAAAATTCAAAAGAATTTAAATAAATTTTTTTGAATTCTTTTGAATTTAAATTTAACAAAATCTCTAGACACGATGTTGAAAACAATGCTAATCTTTTCAAGATAATTTTCACAGTGTTTGCTAAACAAACTGATATGAGTTTAGATCTTGTTTGTAAAGTTTACTTTAAATCAATACTTCATAAGTTAGAGTATATTTTCTCACAAACATGTTAACAGTAAACTGAACAGCTGCATTTATGGACTGGACAGAACCTAGATACTAACTTACTAGGAAATTCTTTCACTGACCTATATGAGTATTGTCCTAAAGATCATCAATGTTTTTTCAACAACACTGGAAAAATCGCACACAGAAATTATGTTTACAGTATACGTAACTAAAACTAAGTCTTAGCACTCTTCATTTCCCAAATAGTTGATGATCTCTCAGGGGATCACACAGTTTTTGGAGCCTAAATCTGGAATGCCACGTCTCATCTTAAAACTCAGCTCTGAGCTAATCTCTCAGCAGGAGTAGGAAGGAACCATGTTTTAGAACAGACAGCAGCTGAGCAAGGGAACCAATTTCTAGTCTTCACTTGGAAAATCTCTCACAGCATGATTTATGAAATTCACCTAAATTTCCTAAGCCTCAGTTTCCTCATGATTCTCAATAAGGACATATATCAGAGGTCTCTATTTTGAGAAAATTACTTTTCACAGGGCACAGATTCAACATATTTGAGGATATCTAATTCCAGCCCACAAGCATAAACCCATTTCCTTGAAGTCATTAAGATTTATAGAAAAAAAATAATTAAAAGAAACAAAGTAGGAAATATTCTATTTTAAGACAGCCTATAAATACTAAAATTCCTTTTAAATCCCAATCTTTATTCTTTCAGTTATTCACTGGGTACCAATTATGTGTCATTTATAAGGAAAAGACTCAGTCCTTCAGAGAGGTCATAATGAAGAAAAAGCAAGCAATATTCAAAGCCCTTGATAATACTCTTTCTTGCATCCTTCTCTACCCATGGTCATTGGAGAAGCAGGGAATTCAGACTGTGAGTTCCTCAAAGTCATGGGCTGCATCGGATGCTCCGTACCCAGCTTCCTGCAGCATCTGGCTTGCCCTGGGTGCTTGGATGCTGATCAAGTGAAAATCCCACTTCCCATCTGGTCTCTGGATATCTTCCTGGGAAAGCTGTAGGACACTGCATCCACCTTGTCCAACCAGGCCCTCAAGCACAGAGTTCTGCAGCATCCCTCTAGAACCCACTGGGGATCTCTCGTGTTGGTGCCAGCCCCATCTGTGTGCTCTGCCCTCTAGGCGACCCTGAATTTGACTGCTAAACTAAAAAGAAAGCATTAACAGGGTTGGGAGGGCGGAGCCTGTCACCTGCCTTGCACATAGCATGTTCTTTCCCACTTCCTCCTTAAGAGAATAAATTTTACAGGCAAACACTCTTTTCCAGAAATTGCGGCTGCAAAACCTAGCTCACTCTTTCATAAACAGCCCCCCCAATAAAAGAAGAAATTGGACCCTATTTTTAAATAATCTTAACTAAATAGGTTTTAAAAATAGAGTAATTTGGCTGAGGCCAAAATCTTCCCTTGTGGCTTCTCACGTCTCTCTGCTTCCCCTAAGTGGCCCCTGACACTACTATACTAAGGTGACCATCCTCGCATTTTGCTTCTGAGCCCACCAGTCGCTGACGGGATCCTCCCCAAATTCCCACACACAGTGATCCAACCCAAAATCCTAAGCCCTCTCATGGGTAACTAAGAGTACGCATCGATGGCCATTCATTTCACTTAAAAAATAAGTAAATACAAATCATCTCTTAAATGAGTAAACATATGGTATTTTCCAATCAAAAGCAATGTCATTCTGTTTTATGAGGACTCTACATTCAATGTTCTGCCAAGAAATCAGGCCCCCGTGCTGGCAAAGATGGGCAGTTCTCATAGCACAGGTGTGCTTCTCAGTAACTGAAGTTCCTACATGTGGTGGGAAGGATACTTTGTCAGATATAAAGCATCGAGACTCTGATGAGTTAGTTGTGCTTTTTGTTATTACTTTTGTGCTTTGTGTTACTACTATTCTTGTTCTTTTTAATTAAAAAGTGCTATTAATTGTCCTCTGTTTTCGACAATGTTTTTTTGTCTGTTGATTATAAAGGATGATGATGCACATTTAAATCAACAATGATTCGAACTTCAATTTATCTAATGACGAGCAATTTAAAACACTATCTTCACTGTGATTCATTCAATCGCAAAATATTTCTCCAAAGAGCTCATTTTGGGGCCTGTTCTGAGTTGGAAATAGATCACTGAGCAAAGCAGGCCAGACACTGCCCTTCATGGAAGCCATCCATTCCCTATTGTTAAAGCAAGTACATAACAACCTCTCCTACAATATACTTTGACTTTGACTTCATTTCAATAACTGAGCTATTTTTCAACTGGACAAAAGAATGGTCTAGGTGATGCCCCGGGAATGTGACTCTTCAAAGAGAAATACAATAAAAAGTTGGACACGTCTACGCTAAATGATGCTTTAGTGGTCCTCTTCTTTAAGGAAGCTGGTTAGGTAACTGCTTTGGATAACACACCGAAGCAGCATCCTCCACATACTCCTAAACCAAAACCACAGAATTCTGCTTCACTAGCTGCTTCACTCTATGCATGTGGGTCCGGAGTTCCCTTAGTAAATGTAACTGGGCAGAGCCATCGTGCAGACCTAACCTCAGCAACTGAGCTTCTCAGATTCCTCTTCAAGCCTGTGCCACCCCAGACCAGTCTGGGCTCCGGTTTCCTGCGGGTCCTTTAGCTAAAGCCTCACGGCACGTTTTCTGGGCAGCAAATAGAATTCCAATATAGGCAAGCCGGCATGGTGGAAATTACTTCTGGTCCAGTACTTGTGAGTTGCACAAGAGAAACACAGGCTTTGTAATCATCCCATCCATTGGTCTGAGCTGAATGATGGGAATTGGTAATGAGGTTTTCTTGAGTCCCTGTGACTCTCCAAATCCTGATAGGGAGAGGAGAGATATTTCCAAAGCCAATTCATTGTTTTGCACATGGTTATGTACATTTTAATTCCCGGAATCCATTTTTTTTATTGATTTAAGTGTCATCCCAGGAAAGAACACCATGGTTGAGGCTGATAATATCTGCTTTCTCTCAAGGTTCCACCTCCTCTTGTCTGTCTGATAGGAGACATTGTTACCCTATATGTTTTGTCATATGAAAAGTGGAAACATTTATATCCATACTGTAGATTTTAAAATGAGAGACAGACTAAATAAAATTTCTGGCACTTAATTGACACTTAGTAGATGCTTATACCACAATATTTGTTCAGTGGTTTTTTGCCTCTTTATTTCTGAATTTGTATAAGCTTTAAATCCGTTCCATTTATCATGGAGCAGTATTTAAATTTAATATATGTATATTTATGTCAAAACTGAGACTGTAAGAAATGAAAGGAGCCTCACAGATGAGAGAACTTCACTGAACTTCTCTGATTCCACAACGCCTACTTTAAAACCTATTCACCACATTTTTCTATTATATAGATGAGAAAATTTAGAAACAGAGTAAATAAAAGGCTTTCCCAAGATCACATAGATGCTAGCTAGGATTAGAATCCAGGTGTGCAACTCTGGGGCCAAAATTTCATATCTACCTTATCAATTTCATTCATTCAATAAATATTAATTGAAGCCAGAACATTGTGTCAGACACTTTCCCAAGTTTTGCGAAGATTAAATGTGATAAAGTCTCAGCCTGGCTCTCGAGCAGGTGACCTAAAGGAAAGGCCTTGACCACACCCCCAAATAAGCTCAAGATGAAATATGGGGTATTCTGATAGGAGGAGCAAGAAATACCGTGAAGAGAGGGAAAAAAAGGAGCCATTTATGTTTTGTTGGCACACGACATTGTGGAGGCCAAGAGTAAATGCTTTAAAGACAGCCTTCAAGAACAGAACAAGCGCTAGACAAAAATCCAGAGAGAACAAGCCAAGAGTCAGAGTCTGGATGCATGAGGCGCCCAGAACCAGGAACGCGTCTTCTAGAAATAATGAACATTTCGAGTTTGCTGGGCCATAATTACATGTTGGGGACTGGCGAGAAATACGAATTCAATTTCGGTTGTGTTCGGTGTTATGTAGGACCTTGAATACCTGGCCAAGAGCCTTGGACGTGATCCTGTAGGCAGTCAAGAGCCATTGAGAGATTATGATGAGGACGTGAGGGATCTATTTGGAGCTGTGTTTCAGGAAGATGGCTCTGGTGCTAATTTGGAACAAAATCTGCATTTAACAACCTAAAAAATAATTTTGATGACTCCATTATCTGTTTGAATGCATCTATCCTAATGAATTAAATTCTCAGTTGTCTGTATTTCTTGTTCTTTTCACCTACTAATCATTAAATGTACTTTTTTTTTAATCTAGGGAGAAGAAAAAGATGTCACTCTTTATTGAGAACTTACTACCTAATAAATGTAATTATTTATTCTATCATCTGTCAATGTGGAATTCGTACCCTGGGTTTTCAGAGAAGGAAATCACCGATTAAATACTTTGTTCAAGAGATACAATATGGAAGGGATAAAAATGAGAGTTTAACTTGGGTCTGTGTGTGTCTAACATGTGTGCTTCTGCTCTGTGTGTTTCTAGAACAGACGAGGCAGGCAGAGTCACAGCGGTACCAAGTAATGTCTGGAAGCTGAGAATGACCTGGGGTGGAAAACAGATTTTCTCTTGAGGAAGAAAATGTTTCTTTAACACAGGGTTACAGGAATGTTCAACAGTTAGTCACTGAAGATTCACACCCTTCCACTCCTGGGGCAAAGTTGCATTAAGAGCTGGAATTTTATGCAAGGCCCTGAGGCTAATCAGCAAAGTGGGTGGAGCCAAAGGCAGGGGAGGCTTGAGAACAATGCGGAAAATGACCTTCTGGGAGATGCATGCCAGGAGACTAGCACCCTAAATGGAGAATGCTTATTTAAACTATTTGATGTCACTTGAGCCTGCACCATAGGAACTGCTAACATGGTCTGTGTCACTTTGTTCGGGGAAGAGTCAGTGTGTGGTGACTGGGGGTGGGGGAAGTTTACTTGGACTTAAATCCATGAAAAGAGAAACATACAAGCTCATGATCCAATCAATCAATACTACTCCTTTCTTATCTCATTCAGATCTCTGGAAAAGAAAATTTCATCTATACAGGCAACTTGAAACATGAAAATGTAAAATTTTTTTGCCTCATATAGAACATTCTCACTATACCAGTATGGGGTAGTCATGAGACCAGGAACTATCTACTTTGATTGTCTGAGTTCAAAATCAGTTCTCATACTCACTAGTTAGATGATCTGGGCTTATTAACTAACTTCTTTTGTCCTCAGTTTTCTCATCTGTAAAATAGGATGCTAAACTGTTTACCTCATCGAGTAGAATTAAATCAATTAATACATGCAAAGGCACTTAAAATGGTTCCTGGCACAGAATATGCACTATATAAAATATTTGCTATTATTATTAGGATTATCGCCACTAACAATGTTATGATGATAATGATGACGCTGATGATGACATATTCTCAATGCCCCAAAACACGACTGTACAAAATGTGTGCTAAATTATACTTGCTGAGTGACTGGATGGATTAATGAAAGTTCTATGAAAGTAATTTCTACCAAATTAATTTCTATCAGAAATTTAATTTATTTCTACCAAAGTAATATCAAACCACATAGATCTCAGGATTGACTGCTCACTGAGGCAGAGCTAAGCATTCAGTAAATTAGAATTTTTGGTACTCAAGATGCAAGGTGATTAGGATTCATGTTCTTCAGACCCTTTATAGAGCAGTTAAATCAAACGTGATGTTTGAGATAAGCGCCAATAATAATGTCACACTCTGTACATACCTGAAGATTTCCTATGATGGGTAAAAAAAAAAAAAGTGTAGTATTGATTTACCATTGTTAATTAGCAACAAAATCCTTAAAAGGCTTTGTTCCTTTGATCCAGTCGTTCCACTTATAAGATAAAATAAATACACCTACAAAAGGAAAAGCTTTGTACACAAATAGATTCAGCATATTATTATTTATAACAGACTAAAAAAGTCCTCAGTTAGCTAAACATTTACATACAGCAAAATGAATAAATAAACTGGCAAACATGCCATGAAAGGCATATCATCCAGACGTAAAATATCCTTCATGAAGAACGTTTGTCATGTCACACAAAGTTCTCAGAAGATATTGATATCAGTATTTGAAGAACGATTGCCAAGGTCCTGGGGAAAAATAAAAACCACACGTGAGTAGAACACGTTTTTCCCAGAGTAAGTTCAATGAAGAGATCTAGCAGTGCTTCGAACCTTCCGAACATCACGTAAAATCCTGCCCACAGGGCTACTGTCCAGGGTTCCTATCAAATTCTGTGTCTCCATCTATGCTCCCTCAACAAGATAAGCACAAATTTCAGGAGCGCCGCCAAGTCCAGACTGATATACCCCCAGGGATCTGCAGCACATCCCGCACATCACGTGTTAAGAGAAGACAAAACATATCTGGTATCTGATCGACAGTCACTCCGCTCAGAGACTCACACAGAGAGAGGCAAAGCCTGGCCTGCGGGACAAACCTGGTCCACACCCGCTTTTGTATGGTCTACCAACTAAGAATAGGTTTTACATTCCTAAAGAGTTATAGCTGGGAGGAGAGTAAGAAAGAAAAAGATAGGCTATCACAGGTGGCCTACACAACCTAAATATTCATTCTGCTCCTTTACAGCAAAAGTTTGCCAACCTCTATGATTAGAACAATGCCAGGATGCAGAAGACAGACAGACAGACAGACAAACCTTGTGTCTCCTTTCGTTTTGCACATCAGGTGTAATAAATGGCTTGAATGTTTTTATTAGGCAATTGGAGAATTAAAACTTCAGGAATGACAGTAAAGACTGCTGAACTGAATTGTCTAGAGCTGAATTTTCCCAGCATAAAGGTCATTGAACCTTAAATTGGAAAACAGAAAGGAGAAAATAATGAATATTAATTCTTTACACAAACACAAATCTTCCATGTACAACCAAATCAAGTCTTTGCTGTAGACCTAGAAAGTCCTTCGTTAGGTAACATTGCAAGAATTCTGAGAGCTAGTGACTAAGCATGATTGAAAAAAAAGAGCATTTTGATTTACATTTAAAATTGAACAACTGACTAATTTATCACTTAGCAAGAAATTCAAGCCTAATAAAATACTTGAGAATACATTGCTACTATAGTTCAATAGATCAACATCTCTTCTTCACACTAAAGAGGCCTCTGTCCTGATTTTTGAGTCAGGATTTAGTTTGGCTCAAAGAACTTATTTGATAGCCCTTCACTGATTCACTCAAATTAATGAGGCTCTTCTGTATTGGGCGAATAAAAGGCCTTGGCAAAGCCTCTGAGTTCTGCTCTACTTGTCACATGTAACCAGAAGATTCCCAAAAACTTCGAGAGGGAAAAGAACATTCGGTAATAGCATCTGGAGGGGATTTCAGGAGAAGACTGTCTAGTGAGCACTGTAGGAAGTTTGGAAGCTGCCACGGTCCCAGGGCTTTTCTGGGGTCTCTGTCTACTCATGGGGGGGGCCCAGCCCAAGGCAGTGGGAAGTATACGTGCTCCAGACTGGGTTCTACCTCTGTGTCAACTTGAGCAGTTCACTTGACTTCCTTGGGTCTCAGTTTCCTTAATCATAAATTGAGGGGTATGTTGGGGTGGGGTTGAAATGATTTAAACAATCTCTAAGGGCTCAAAGGTCTCTTGTTACCTGAATTAGGTCCTGCTCTGAGACTATCCTAGGGTCTCACAGAAAACAAGTTGCAAAACCAGAACTAGAATCCTGCTTTTCTGGCCTCAGGGCAGGTCTCAGGTTTATCTATTGTCACCACAAGCAAGGATGCTATCTACAAATCAGCGCTGTGGGGTTTCTTCAACATGTCTCCTCTCTACTCCATTCCAGCCCACATCCACTCTCTGTTTTGACTTACTCATTTGAACTAATATTTTTGAAATACCAAATCATCAGTACAATCTAGCCAATGTTCATTTTCATCTCCATAGCTGTATGTCAGGCTTCTGAAGACCTGAGATCTGTTCTCGTGTTGGTACCAGGACAATGAGACCCATTTCAATTTATCCGGGGTCCTCTTTCATACTAACGCTGGCCCCATCTGATGAGACACACCACTCCAGATGGACCTGCCTCACCTCACACTGACCTAACATTTTATCAAAGTGACTTTATACGACAATACTGTTTCAAAAGTTGGGATTAGTGACTCTACCCCATTACCGTAATCCTAGATGATTCCACATAGTGTTGTTGATTCTTAAAGTCAAATAAAGATTCTCTCTTCACGTTGTTTCACGCTGTTCTAAACCTCCTTCTGGGGTTCTTCCTGCTGTTTCATTTGAATCTGCACTTTTCAGGTGAGCACTCTTACCTGCATACGTAAGCTCACCTACATGGCCACGTATCTCTTCTCATCTAACCACAATCTGGCTGGCCCTGCCTGACCAGGCTACTTCCCCCGCAGCTCCCTCTCATGAAGGACCAGAAAGTCAATATCCTTCCCCCTCCATATTGTTCCAAAATCTTCTCCTTCATCCTTATAGAAAGCCCTGCCTCAGTCAGAAATCATACTTTTACTTCCAAACAAATCATAGGACATAACCATTAAAGTTTATTTGCTTTTAACTGGAGAGTCATATTTGGTCACCACAGTTTTAGCAGAAGCTCAGATGAATAATTCAAGCCTTTGTTAATATAAAGACAGGAGTATGAAATATTGCATGAATAATAAAGTTTGCTTCACAAAAATGTTAAATTAAAAAAAAAACTCACAGAGAGAACAACTTAACAAAAGCAGTTTTTAGTGGTGGCAATTTGGGAACCAGAAACTTAAATTTCAGCATATTGACCTACTCCAAGACCACCTGGTGTATAAAGATCTATCGACCCACCTAGGCAGAGTACTTGAACTTGAGAAAGGATGCCAAGAAGTTTGGGCAGGAGCCAAGCAGGCAGCCAGGCAGAGATTCTAGGCCAGAAAAGATATCAATCAGGTCAAACCCGCCTGGCTGCTTTATGACTTCTGGAAACTTCCAAGGCTGCTGCTGGTTAACATGCTGACCCTCAGGCACAAGACCACACTTTTTTTTTCTTTTTCTTTCTTTTTTTTTTTTTTGGTCTGGGACTTTGAGAGTTTGTGCAACTGTTAACACATATTCAAAACAACTCATTTACTTTATAGGTGAGCAATGTGATGCAGAGAGGGGAAAAAATAATTTATGATTCAATGTCACAAGGTCAAGTTTGTGGTAGAGGGGAACTAAAACTCCAGTGGCTCGTCCTCTCTGTCTGTTATGCAACGTGATGATGGGCTGAAGCAGAAATTTTAAGACCACTACTAAAATGAATTACTCAATAATTAATGATAAATGTTATAGAGCATATATAAATTTATATCACATGAAGTATATGATATATAAAATATAATTATAAATAATGCATAGCCAATTTATTAAAATAACAGATTCGTTGCAAAGATAATTAAGAAGAGACACTGTAAAATATGTAAATCTGAGATTATCCAGTAAAAAAAATAATAAAATGTGGTTTCCTGTTAGTATTTGTAGATGTTCCTCTTACACAGTAAGTAAACACAGTAGAAAATCGTCATCAAATCTACATGTAAATAATGGAATTCAATGATTTGCTTTTCTTAATTTTTTTTAAAACACCTAGCTGCTTATTATACTATAGACATAGTCAGAGTTCCTAACTTATCATTTGATTGAGCTAAGTAAATCCAGATGCCATAACAGGATCTAGAACTTAGAGAGATAGATTAAAAAAAAAAAAAAAAAAAGAGCAACCTTCCATTATCTCAAAGACTCTTCCGTCTGCTGTGGGACAAAGACACAACAGGGCATTCCAATCTCAGGCTGTCACTGCTGCGAGGGTGTTGTGTATACTCTAGGACATAAATAGCTCTGGTTGTACGTGTGAGAACAGATCACATCGAGGCAAAACAATGAATTTAATCATAACCTGCCTTTCAAAATTCCAAAAGGAAAGCACTCTGAAGTGTGTCTTCCCCAGAGTACCTGAAAAAGGAGAAAAGTTTCACGCATGTATTAGGTCATGTGGATCCCAGGTGTGGAAGCCACTCAAGAGATGACGTCAATTAATAAACGGATTCTCCTCTTCCCACTGGAGAATTTATGACATCCCATATTCTGATTCCCTTTCCCAGCCACTTGGGAAAAGTGGAGGTGGATGACTCGATTGTGTGTGTGTCTGTGAGGAGGGTGTGAGCTCTGCCGTTGGCACTTGAGATGTGGGAGTTGAGTTGGGACACGCTGTAACGTCTCCCTGCAGCCTGAAGAAGTGGAAAGAACAGGAGATGCAGAGCCAAGTCCAACAAATAGGAGTCTCTTCACTTGAAGCACATTATCATACTTGCTCAAACTTTGGTTTCTTCATCTTTAAAGTAAGCACGATGGTATCTGCCACGCAGAACCTCCAGAGGATAAAACAGGATCATGTGTGTAAGGCATTTGGCACTAACACTCCCTTCTCTCACTACTGAATCAATAAAACAACCTTCCCAGCTGGACACCCTGGTCCCCGTCCCTGTGTCACCCAGGAGATCGTGTTCACACGACCAGTGTGCCTCAGACAATGCTTTGACCCTCTCATTAATTACCCTGATGAAAGAAAGAAAAGAAAAGAAAAGAAAAGAAAAGAAAAGAAAAGAAAAGAAAAGAAAAGAAAAGAAAAGAAAAGAAAAGAAAAGAAAAGAAAAGAAAAGAAAAGAAAAGAAGGAAGGAAGGAAGGAAGGAAGGAAGGAAGGAAGAAGGGAAGGAAGAAGGGAAGAAAGAAGGGAAGGGAAGGGAAGGGAAGGGAATGGAAGGGAAGGGAAGGAAAGGACAGGACAAAAGAATGAAAAAAGAAAAGGACAGAGACAACTTGTCAAGTGCCACCTGTACCTGAAGGACCAGGTTGACCTGCCTTTCTCATTTTTCTCATAGAAACCCTCAACTTCATCTAAACCTACTTAGGGACATAAACGGGGATGGGCATGCAGCAACCCTGTCACCTAGAATACACTGTCCTTCTCCTCTATTCCTTCAAACCATACCAATGCCTTTACAGTTCAGCTTATACACTGTTTTGTAGAATGCTCCCAGATAATTCTGGATCACAGTGGCAGTGCCCTCTTTGGAACTACAGTGGCAGGTAGAGTCCATGCTCTTATTGTAGCAGATCCTCTTTTATCGCCAACGGATGTGTTAAGTCACTGTACTAGCTGACTTAAACAGACTTGGATCTTCCACATGTGAAAGTCTCTAATCCCAAATTAGATGACAAGTTTCTCAAGGGCAAGAACCAGGTGTCAAACGTGTTTAAGGTCATCCATAAGATGTATGAGGATGTCCAGAGAGAGAGAAAAAAGTGTTCTCTTTGAAACAGAATACACCTGCGTTTTGAGAACACTGGTTATATTTCATTAAAATGGTTTATATTAATGAATGCATAAATGAATGATTTTCCTTTCTTCCAGCTTGTTGCGGATCCAACGTATAGATCGATCATGAAAGATAGAAATCTGTTCCTTGCCGATTCCCGATTCAGCACTGTCCTGTCGTGTGCGCAGTGTCAGAAGGAATGCAAAAACCCAGCTGGCAATTAACACTAACAAAGTGTGAACCCGCTGGTGTGCCGACCACCCTGTCAGCTGCCAGCACAGCGTCAGGTCACCTGAGCAATGGACTTGAATTGTGACGGAAACAAAGACAGTCGATGGCGAGTTTCTAGTCGGACCACTCACAAAGCTATTGTGCCTTCGGCTCCCTTTGAAGTTCTGCAAACGCAAGGCTGACAAAGGGAAGGCGTTCTGCACGCTTCCCAGGCCTCATGAAATCTACAACACCTCCCACATTCTGTAACTCCTCAAAATCCTCCCAAGGAAAGGGAACACACACTCACACAGACACACACCTGCCCCCTAGAGTCCTCCATTCTCGTGTGGGCCTGTCGTGTTATTTGTGGAGCTTAAAATATGTGAGCTTGCAGGAGGAGGCGGCAAGCGCTCTGCAGAACATAACACACCAGGACAGCAACGTCACATTGTTTCTTCGGGGACACATTTTTGTTCTGGGAAAATGTCCTAATAGCCTCTGATTTCAGCGTGACTGCGTATCGCGGAGCTGTGCCTGGGAAAACACAATGACATTTTATATGATGATATGGTTGGGAAAGAATAGCTCTCTAGTGCCATAAGCGGCAGATTGACAGGCAACATCTATTAGCCATAGTGAGCATTGAATATCTATGAAACAGCTCTGTGTCACGGCAGCGGGCAGTGGGAGGCTTTGCATAAACAAAGGTGTGATACAAACGGTAGCACAATGTCGTCTGCTTTTTTTCATTCCAAAATGAAAAAGAGAGATGCAGCTTGTTAGGAGATGGCTTCACACGGCGTGCGGATCCCAGGCTTGGCTGGCAGAGACCCAAACACCTGTAGAGGCACCCCCGTGTCTGTGTTCTTCACCTCTGGGGAAGCCACTTAGCTTCTCTGAGTTTCAGTTTCTTCATTTTTAAAATATACATAATAATGTACCTACTTCATTTGAATTATTTTTTCTTTCTTGTCTTGGAGGAAGATTAGAAAGAACTGCATCTCTGCCCGACGTGTTAACGAGCATGCAGCCTCTCGCTGTCACCACGCCCCTTCCTCACCAGCGTCATGATGGTCACGGACCCTCATGCACAGGGAGGCAACTCTGTGACAGTCTCTCTGGCAATTTCATGACGCCTGAAGACATGATGGCCTTCCCTGGAGCCTGCCGATGAGATAAAGATGAAGGGCAAGAAGCACATAGGCTGCTGGGGTTCACGTGCCCTGAGAGTTCATGAGTTCTTCCAGAAATCTGGTGCTTAGGGGCAATTTTATTTCAACTACACAATGCCCAATAACAGAACCCAGACTCCTGGCCATCGGAAATTCAAATGTTTTTCTTCAAGTGCATGTTAATTGCCTATTGTTGTTGTAACAAATAACCATTGGCTTAGTGGCTTGAAACAACACGTTTATTGTCCTATAGACCTGTCACTCAGAAGGCTGACCTGACAACAAACAAGGTGTCAGCAGGGGGGCATTCCCTCCAGATGTTCCAGGGGTGAACCCATGTCCTTGCCTTTTAACATCTCTGGAAGCCACTCACATCCCTCGGCTCATCCTTCTTTCACCTTTAAAACGAGCAACGTTACATCTCTCCAAAATGTTGTCACATTTCTTCTTCTGAGCCTCCTCTTCGTCCCGCCTCTTCCACTTTTAAAGACCTTGTGGTGAAACAGTCCACTTGAATACTCCAGGATAATCTATTTTAAAGTCAGCTCATGAGCAACATTGATTATATCTGCTACCTTAGTCGCCCTTTGTTGTATAACCTGAGAAATTCACAGGTTGTAAAGATTAGGATATGGCCATCCTTGGGGCAGCCATTATTCTGCCTACCATGTTTGACTTTAGATCTTTCTTCAAGAAGAGAAAGAATCTCAAATAATCAAGTTTTATCATCATTGCTGAAAAGGCAGTCTAAACATTTCTTGAGCCTATTATATTTGTCAGTCACTGATTAAAATCATTTAAACCTCAGGACCACACCCTTTGACATGCTATACATGCTATTCGAAGGAGCGGCTTGGCTCTCCTGTATTTCTATAACCCTGGCCTTGACCTTCACTGAATCACATATAAATTCTGAGATCTCAGAACAAAAGAAGGTTCTATGACAGAACAGAAATTAGAGAGTCTGCAACTAAAAATTTAAAAAAATATTTTTAGATGGAATGTTTTACTTCTAATATTTATGAATCAACATATATTTATCATTGCCTGTGCTAAATACTTCTTAATTACACACGGTATTATTTAATTCTTATGAAAACCCCAATTGGCAGTATTATCTATATGTTAAAGAAATTTTTTAAAAAGAGTTCAATAATTAGGGAACTAGTTCAAGGACACATAGTAGTCATGGGCAGGATTATCATTGGAAGCCGATTGCCCAACTGGAAAACGCACGTGTTAAACCATATACAAAACTGTCTCCGGTATATGGGGTCACAGGGCATCTAGTAAAGACCAAAGCTGGAAAGGATTTTAATTTGAATTGAAAACAACGTATTTAAGTTGCATTCGAATCTGTATCTAGCCTCCAGTGACGATTTCTTTGAGGGGAAAACACTCCTTTGTCAAGCTGAGCACAGGGCAGAAATGGGGGAAGAGCTGATGACCAACCCTCCAGGAGGACCTTCGTCCAGGGTGATTTCGCTTCCATTGGAACAAAGGAACACGTGTGAAGGCACAGAGGTGTCAATCTCCACAGACTACGTAGGCAACTAGAATGTCACTGTCACTACTAACGGGACATAAGACGTTAGTCAATTAAATAAGAAAGGCAATTAAATAAGATGGGGATACAGACCAGAACATTTAGGTCTGTGAATGCTGTGCTAGGATTTGAAAAATCCTGAGTAGAGAATTTAAATGATCAGATTTGTAGTTACATAGAGTGTCAGACAATTGCAACTGAGGGAGATTGGGGGCTAGTCAATGGGCTGACGCCTGAGATGGGACCAAACTGAGAAACATTCAAGGAATTTTAGAATCACAGCCCCTGAATCAAGCCGGCCTCCTTCTAAGACAGCTGGGCTGCCCTGTTCCCCGGGTAAGTGGCTGCTTCTGTGAGCAGCCTGGTGCCTGTGGCGAGGCACACAGAGGTGACCTCAGAGGTCCCCGTTTTCTTTGAGACTCAAATTGAATTGCTTTGAAGTGCCGAACCTCCTCCGAGGAGGCATCATTTAGAGCCTGTCTTAGCCTTTGCAGCAGTCCTCAGCCCTTCTGGAAGAAGATTATACTTTCCAACCAAGATCAGTCAGAGTTGTTTTGCTTTTTACATTAGGTCCAGGATGGGAAGTCGGGGTGATGCTCTCATGCTCTCCTCGGATTGCTCACAATTCACACTGTGTTTTTGCGTGTTCGTTCAGGGAGAAGCCCATCCTTGGACGTCCCTGTTTCAGGGAGGGGCGAGGAAGGCACGCAAGGATCCACTGTGTGCACTTGTACATTCCCTTGCTAATGGCTTGACAGTGCTTCACAAATGCACAAAGATTTTACTGAAAACAACAGGATATGCTTTACCTTTCGGCTCAATAATCATGCAAACCTACCGTTTAAAAATTTATCTGACCATGCAATTCATTCAAACACTGCCTAGTTGCATGATAAGGGTTTGCTAAATGACTCATTCAATGAACAAACATGTTTTAGGCCCTCCGATGAGTCAAACTCTAGGGAGGTGTTTGATAGTTTACATGGCCGTCCCACACATGTGACTCAACCTCTCCAGTCTGGAAACGGGGACAATATAAACTAACGTAGCAACGATGTCAGGCAGAAACGACACGAAAGCTATAACAACACTGGGCAGGTGAAGGCTGGAAGGGAATGCCTGACTTAAATCTTACTGCACAAGAAGGGTCAAGGCATTAATTTTCTGCCCAAACGGGGTTTATTTCTGCCTAGAAGAATAAATCCCCTCCCCCCGCCAGGCACAAAACACCTACACAGCAGATTGTAGCACACAGAGCATTCCAAGAAGAAACGGGGAACTTTGGGGCTTTGCAGTAGTAAGATTTATTCTTAATAAACCATTAAAGGCAGGCGTTTATAATTATTTTTGGAGAGAACAGAAATAATAATGTAATTAGCAACTTGGCATATGTCAAGAGCTTTCTATATGCCAAGCTCCATGCTAAACACTCCTCCTTGAGTAATTTCCATGTTAATCTTCACACTACTTACATTAATTATGATTTGTTTCCCCATTTTACAGATAAGAAAACAGAAGCTCAGAAAGATCGTGAACTGGTCCAACGCTAGATGGCTAGAACGCTAATATGAGTCAAGTTGGTCAGCTCTGTAGCCTGATGGACACTATATTCTGTAATGAAAAACCTTAGCCGTATCCTCAACTAGGCTAAAAAGATTAACCCATTTCCTGTTTGCCCCAAGGATACTCGCTGGCAGGCTTGAGGCTGCAACATTTACCATGAGATAATTCTCCAAGGATCACAGTCCTAACTTTACCTCTGAAGTTTGCCATGAAATAGCTCACTTTTATCATTATTATTGCATCTCTCTAGTATATGGATAGCCTTTAGAAACAAATGACACTGTTCTGTTTATAGTATCCTGTTTTGAGTAGTGGAATGTTCATTTACAAAATACAGTAATTCTCAATCACTGAAAATGTCAAATCCTAGAAAATGGAGCATTTCTACATGGGATGTTACATTAACACTGGCAGTGAGCTACACCTTTTTTTTTTTTTTCTGAATGGGAAATGGCCTAAACATTTGTGTTTTTTTTCACATGATCCCCTCCCCCCCAAAAAAAAAACAAAGTCTACACAGATTGGTGTGGATTAGGGGGTTTATGAAACATGTTTAAGAGAATCTGTAGGACTAGACAACGCCAAATGAAATGCAGAAGAAATTTCTCAAGTTTTCCTCCATTCCTTAGCGATGAGCTGTTTAGAAATTGGTACCAGGAAATAACTTCACAATAGATTTTGTGCATTTGTGCAGTATGTGAATATGGAGAGAGATAAATTCTTTAAATAGATGTATGAAATCAGATCTGACTGTAGAAGCTTCCCCCTTTGACTATTTTGTGCATCAGAGTATGGCCAGTAAGGAAAGGATTTGGTCAATGTCACATTTCTGTATTGATGAGAACTTATACGGGAAGAGAGGAGAGACAAAATTTTCCTAAGTACTTGCAGGTTTGCCAGGTGGCTAAAAGAGCGCTTTGCAAAGTGCATTCATGAGCCGTTTACAGAAGATGGAAAGATAAAAGCAGTGAGGCGGACTGAGCTGCAAGGAGGCTTCTGGAGAGGATCAGTGGACCTGAGCATGGCCGGGTGCTCGTGCTGAGAAAGGGAGCAATGGGAAGGAATTCCAAGTGCTAATACCAGAAAAGCAGGAATCTCACACGTGATGTGCTAAGGATAAACTATACAAAAAAGAGTGAGAGACAACTTTGATTTTTATTCTAGTGCTGTATTGCTTATCATGAACTCTAGCAGCTTCCCATAATGAACTATTATATTTATGGTCTAACTAATATTTAACTTTATGTTGTTTGCACAGCTACAAATTAAAATGCAATCACTGCCCCCAAATCTTTAATCAAGTCTGATTTAAACACATGAACATCTCTTAAGAGAAATCATAGACCAGGAATGACATTCCCCTCTCAGATGGGTGAGGCAAAAATAAACACGGGACATGAGAGTTTAGTACAAGCAGAAAATGGAATCAATTTTGTACAAATCTTGAATGCCAGACAACCACACGTAAGGTCTATCCTGCATAGGAATTACACTAAAAGAACTCAATTATGTGATAAAACTTCACAAGCATCGAGCAGTCCCTTTGCCATATTCTTAACATCCTAAGCAGAAGGAGACATCCAGAAATTATCTCACTTAGGTACCCGGAAGGCAGCATACTTAGAGCAGTGAATAAGACAGACGTTTTTGAAGGCAGACAGCCCAGGATGGCAGACCAAGCGACGCCACTGGGCTAGCCTGGAACCTGTGGTGAGTTATGGACCTGCTCTGTACTCTGATGTCCTCGTCGGTACCTCTCTCACGGGGTTGCTGGGAGAGTTCAGTGACATGAAGATGGAAACTGCTTACTCTAGAACTACACATATTGCACTCGCCGTATGCAATGGCCCAGTCTATGATGGGGGGACATCGCATCATCAACCCTGAGAACCGCACATACACCACGCCAGTGGGTATGCCCCGTAACACTCACATCCAACACTCACATCCGACGCATCACAGGTGTCAAAGTGGTTTGTCAACCCTAAAATACTGTAACTTGTAATGTTGCTCTTTTCCTGAAAATACAGGGCTATCCTGTAAATTCCTTGAGACCTAGAATCCTATCCAAATTGTTTACCATAAAATCGCCAGAATTATGAACAACTCAGGAAGCATTTTTTTAATTAAATAAAACCGAGAAGCAAATGTCTTCCGTGGATAATAGTGGCTGAATTTAAAGTCTCTTCCTGGCACACGAAAAGACCTGAACGAGGAAAATATATATATCATTAAGCACTTAGAACACCATCGACCTCACAGAAGAAATACGGAAATGGGTTTTCTGGAAGAATTGCCCTTCATGGTGGAGGATGATGGATGACAAGGCCTCAGGCAGGCCAGATAACCTAGACCAAAGAGAAGAGTACCAATATGTAATGAGCCCATGGTCCCCTCGACACAGGTCACAGGAGACCTCACAGGTCATAAAATATAGCCACTTGCAATTCCCCACTGGGATTTATCTTGAATTATTTACTATCAGATTTCCTGACAGCGGGAATAAGCTAATTATGTGGTTTTTGCATGGGGATGGGGGTCTTCGAATTGTAATTAATCCATCCCTAAGAGATGCAATGGGGCTGACAGAGCCACAGTCCACAAATTACTACAATTAGTGTCTTGATGGGATCGTGCAAGTTTCATGGCATTCGAAACCACATTTCCAGAAAGAACTCTGAGTGGAAAACCCTCTGGAACAGATTGCCTCTGATTCTCGTAAGGTGCCATTTCTCTCTGGCTACATTAGGGTCAGTCATTATGGTGAATACTAGCCACTGGGGAAATGGGTGACAGAATTTTAAAGTAGGCAAAAGTGAGATGGCTTTTCATCAAAAAGTGCATTCTAGTCCCAGAAACCATACATACAGAAAAAGGCTATGTGAGAAATAATTCTAATCTGAATGCATAGACTCAATAACTCATGACCTTTCAAAGATTCTCCCTGTCACCTTTGGGAGTCCAGACTCTTCAGTATAACAGAGGACATTGGTCCCTCGGGAAGCTGGCTCCTGCCTCCTGCTCTAGGCTTATCCCCCAGGCCCTCCACTTAAATAAATATTGCAATCTGGCTTAGACTGAACTATTTGCAATTCCCCAAATGATGTCATTCTATTGTTTAGGACTATTTTTCTTCCTCTATCCTGTGTCTGGAATTTTCTTTCCTTTCTGGCCCAGCAACTCAAGCCTTAATGGTTAAGTCGGAATGCTGCCTTGTCTGCAAGCTTTTCCAGACACCCTCCTCTGTGCCCCCCCCCCCCCCCGTGTCTCTTATCTCAGCTCCCTAACAGTCCCCTGCACTACCACTGGGAGTGTTATCTGATTCCAACAAAGCCATGCTCTCTCTTAGGACAAAGCCAATGCTCACCCTTCCCTTTCTCCCCCAAAGCCTGCCAGAGACACGGGAACATAGCAGATGCCTCTGACAACGTGATTCTGGTGAAGACAAGGGATGCCACAAAGTCCAGCAACTCTCAAAATAATGCACATGAAATAAAACATATACTGAACGCAAAAATGTAGGGTTGATTTCACCATAAGACAAAATGACAAAAGATGCCACAGAAATCTAATCTTGTCCGCAGGGTTCAGGCTGGCTACTGTAATTGAGAACTGTGCAAGGCATTATGTATTGAACTAGTTACATGTTTGTGGGTAGAAAGAACTGGAATTTTCTCACCTCTACATGTCTAAATTTCATCCTTACGTCAAGGCCCACCTCACCCACCGGCTCCTTATCAAGAGTTCTGTGTGAGCTTCGAGAGGCTATTCTGAGTTTCTAGAGAATTTTAATTACTTTTCTCTTGTGGCACTTAGAACTGTCTGCCTTACATCGTAATTATTTATGTAATTTATTTTATAATTTGTGTTATTAAAACAGACATCTCTTACTAAATTAGAACTTATTAAGAGCAGTATTCTTTGTACTTTGTTCTGGTCATCGATTACTACATAACAGCCCCCCCAAAGTACCTTAAAACCACAATTGTTTCTCTCTCCTGGCGTCTGGGAGTTAGGAATCTGGGCATTTCTCACTTAGGCAGCTCTGGCTTAGAGTTTCTCGTGTGGTCCCAGGCAGATGGCAGCTGGAGCCGGAACAGCGAGGGCTAACTCAGCTGAGGGCTAACTGGGCATCTCTGCCCTTCGGAACCCTCAGTACCTCTTCACGTGTTTCCTGCACATGCATTCGTCTGGGCTTCCTCACAAGATGGGAGGAGCCTCAGAATTCTCGAATGTCAGGTCAACGCTCCAACATCGAGAGCCAGAAGCTGTCATGCTTTCATGAGCCAGCCTCAGACGTCAGAGTGGCTGTGCACGCTCTTAGCTAATTTAGTCACAAAGACCTGACTGAGATCAAGGTGGGGAGGTTACAGATGCCACCTCTCTACAGGGGAGAAGGAAAGTTCTGGAAGAGCATGTGGAACAGGAACAAATGTTGTGGTCAGTTCTGGAACATGCGATCTGTTTTATGTACATTGTCATCCTTATTCCTTAACCCTGATTTTATATGCCTGACCTGAGCTCAGTAAATATATATTGCATGGATGAATTAATGATTGAATGGATGAATTAATGATTACTAAAATAACATTGGTATCAAATATTTGAGCTGACAGATTTTCCTTATCTAACCCTCACTGTCCATCAGCTGCTTTTCTAAAAGGGAGACTGTAGGAGCAGACCATGTTTTATTGGCCCTAATCATTAAGAATTGAGTATGTATTACTCCTCCCAAACAAAGCGAAGTCAGGCCAACCAAATGCCAATTTCCACTACATTAGTAGTTATTTGAGCAGCTAATCAGAAAAGTATTTGGTTACTTTCCCTCTGCTTTTCCTAAAGGAAAAGTTTTTATTTATAGTTCTATTATCTATCCAGTTGATAGAAGGTTCTAAATATTTTAGTGATTTTTTAATTAAGATGAGAATTACTATAGCCCAAGTATTAATTTATGTATATATGGGTGTTCATTATGTGTGTGTGTGTGTGTGCACTTATGTGTATTAGTTGTCAAGGCAAACGTGTTTTTTTCCTCTGGCAAGAGTGGAGTTCATTGAGTTCAAGATTGCTCTACCCGGCTAGTCGATGTTTTGAAACACATATTTGTGTGGTATGGTTTGTGTGGGTGTGGGTGTATTGGGTGTTAATTCTGGATTCAAAGAAACGTATTAAAGCACATAGACTGCATACTTGAGCAGAAAACCCAGAGAAACAAACTCTCGTACATTCTGTTTGTTTACAAGTTCTCTGTCCAAGACCCGTAGTTTGAATAACTAACTTTTCCCAGAAATTACACTCAAATGTTGTCTGCTCTCAAAACATGTCAGTTTCTTGAGCTCAAAAAATATGTCTGGTGCTTGACTATACCGTGAGCAGAACCTCCTCACTTACTGGCTGACCAAGTAGGTATAAAAGGAAGTGAGACCAGCAAAATTACACTTGCCACCAGAAATGACAAAGATCACAAAATCCAGCCATAGGTTACCGGTGAGATGCAACAGACAAAGCCTTGTTTAACAATGAGCTTCAGGGCTAGAAGGTAAACACAAACACAATATTATGTTGTCCGAACATTTATTCCTTATTGTAGATATTCTTTTTTTTTCTGCTGTGGACATCATAAAAATGTATGTAAGATTTAGGGAATGAACATTGGAAACTACACAACCTGCTTCAGAAGATTCCATTCCTTCTACAGGCAAAGAAAGGACAGAAGGGTGCAGCTGGACACCAAACTGAGGTTCAGACTCCTAAAACCACCTAGCTTTTTCTACCTCATAAGGTAATTAAAAAGATGAGAACAGACAATATCTGTAAGAGCATTTTAAATGTTAGTGAGAACAATTCAAATGTAAAAGATTACTGCGAAGGATTATAATTTATAGTTGCCTTACACATATTTTAGGTACTGCTAGCTAGCATTCAAGACCTCCCAAATCAAGCCATCCATTTTTATTTCAACTCTCTCCCAGCCTATGTCCTAATTTGAATGAAGTAAAATGAAGTATTGCCTTCTATATGTACCAAATCCACAGCCAAGTTTTATCCCTTCCCATCCACCAGTGCCTCAGCTTTACCGTCTGGGATTCTCTCCTATCATTCCTATATTGATGGAAATTTTATCAATTTTACACTTTGTTAAGTCCCGCCTTCAATTTCATTTCTTCCCATATATCCTTCTCTTTTATGGATCGTATAGGGGAAATAAATGGTATGACATAAATAACGAGGGACCAGGATATCTAGGGTTAATTCCATTGGGGCATCTACTAGTTTAGAGTTCTTGATCAAAACACTTGGCCTCCCTTATGTAAAAATGAGGCCAAGAAATATCTTTCGCTGGGTCCGATCCAACCAGATCAGTCAGCCAATGAGTCAGTCAACCCCAGATCTATACTAGGAACTGTAGGAGATAAAGATGAATGTGACAAAGCTCTGTCCTCAAAGAGACCAGAGTCTCCTAGGAGAGGCTGACAATGAAACTAACAATAATTTCATTGAGTCCCGGGCGTGCCGGACTTTGGGAAGACAGAATGACACACCACATATTTTCAGCAAATACATTTGTCTTAATAATAAGACAGATCTATGCATTGGCCAGTGAGGAATGTTTGCATAAACATGGTAAGTCTGAGATTCCTCACCATAGATTGAACACCTGCAACAGAAAACAAATGCAAAGGCGTAGGGAGAGTGCTTTCAACTCAGTGTAGCAACTCAGCATGCTCCACATGCCCTATACCAGTCCTCAGACTGGGTGAGCTATGGAATGCGAAGGGAGAGGTGGAGGGTGGTCAAGATCAGGTGTCTTCCGGACAGTGGAGACAGAAATCACAGCAACATCCCATTTGGAGAAAGTGGAGGCAGAGTGAGCGATGTACCTTGTCTTAATGCAAGCAGATGGTGAGGTCACAGAAGCTTGTTTAAAGCATTAGTGAGCTGTCTCTTCAAATTAGGAACTTTTGAGAATTAAAAGAGTTCTAAGAAACCTCCATGACTCACAGAATTGTGTGTTCTTGCTGAGCGATCAGCCATCTCACCCCTTGAACACTAGACAGTAAGGAATACATAAGGGCATGGTTGATTGCTTTGATGAAATTCAGGTATTCAAATTCAAGGTAACATGTGGTGACAGATACAACAAGAGACACAAAGGATTTCCCACTGAGGTACAATCCATGTAGTGGAATCACAGGCTTCGGAGAATTGCAGAGCTATTTGGTAGAAACAAGGTGAGAATTCAAAGTGAATGAGTTTGAATGAGTCTCAAAAATGTTGGGGGGCTCACTCAGTGCATTTGGAAGTACAGCATCTTTACATACTGAAATGCTACGCATCTACCCTAAAAATGCAAATTAGCTTTAAAAGGAATTAATTGATCTAAAACCTCATCAGGCCTGCCTGCACCTATAAACACACACATATACATGCATAATAAAAATATATAAATAGAAAATATATATGATTATGTTTTGATATTAGCAAATGAGTCATGATTAAACAAACAAATATAATAAAATGGACAACTGTGCCTTTGTTTGGACTACAGAAACCATTTCTATCTAGAGAAATAACTTTATATTGTGAGCATTTTAAGTAACCACAAAACAATGAGATATTTAAGACATTTATACTAAATCACTGTGTTGTGCATGTTTTATACGAGTTTTTAGACTGGCAGTTTGGAGCTAATGTGAAAAAGAATGTTAGACCTGAAAAGGCCATTGACCAATAACTAACTCAATTCCAGTTTGTTACGGAAGAGAAGAACGAGGTCAGATAAAGGAAGTGGTTTTCTTTACACTATGTAGCAATGGTCTATAAAAATTATAACAGAATTTAGGATTGCTCAATAGACATAATTTCAATCTGATATTATATAGATCAAATTACATAGCTTTTGTCACCCTCCACTTCCATACGAGATAGGCATTTTGCTTGAAATACATCTACTAATACATAATCCACTGGTTTTAAAAAAATAACACATAGTGAGTAACAAAGAGGAAGAAAAAAATCTAAATTCAATTAGTTTTCTTTATTGAATACAGTAAACCAAAAATTGGTCTAAATTATTCAGAAGCTAAAATAATCTTCTACATAAATAATATCAATATTAAATTCTGTCCTAATTCTAATTATTATCACTGGAAACCCATGTTCCTTCAAAGAATTTTAGCATGAAATTGGAAATTCTATGGAAACACCATAGTTACTTTCTTAATCTAAACATTGAGATCACTAGCATAATTTCATAACATTTCAATGAAACAATAATCCTTAATTTTAAAATAATTAAACTCATTTCATGGGTTATACTACCCCAGATTTCAAGATCGATCCATAAAAGAAGTTGGGCATTTTTCACTCCTCGTGTGAACTTCCTTGGTTAGGATACAGAAGGGCATGATAGTGCATCCTTAGAAGGGTCTGTGCCTCAGCAATGGGGACCAGGGTGAATGGGAGGACCGAGCCACAGAAAAGGCCTTCGGTGGGCAGGAAGTTCAAAACAAAGTACATGAAAACCTCAAGCACCAACTCAAATGATGAGCAAGGACAATGTGCCGCTCAAGAGCCTGAAAGCCAAGACAAGTGCAGAAAATGGGTAAGGGCTCGAGGTTGTGAATAGTTTCTCTTTCCCAGAGCTCTGGTGGCAGCTGGGGGACCTATCTGGACTCAGTGCTTTGGGCGAGGAAGTCTGCATGAATGCAGAAGCGGGTGTGGGCCTCAGTCAAGCAGCACGAGGACCAGAAGAACTCTTATCTCGATCAGGACAAGGAAGGGCTTTCGTTGGGGGAAAGAATTAAACTCAAGGTGATGCCCAAGGAGAATTACAGAGGCACTGCGGTGGGAGAAGAGACTCTCCCTGTGGAAAGTTACCAGATTTGTTAGAGAAAGGGGGAAAAGAGAGGAGGGCATAAAGAAAGCCAAAGAAAGAATGCAAGAAAGTGGAAAAAGGAGAGGAAGAAATAGTGAGGGAAGAGAAGGGAAAGGGCAGAGTTTAGAAATTCTTATACTCCTACAGCAGACAGTAAAGATTATGAGATGCCCATTCTACAGAGGTCACAGTTCTCACTCCAGATGTGAGCCCAGTGCAGTGGAGATACGTGAACTTGTCTCAAGAGATGGAGTCCCTGCTCATCCACCTGCTACGGAAATATTGTTGCGTGAATCACCTTCTCTCTCTACACATCCACGTCCTCTTCTGTAAACGTCAAATAAAAATATTGTATTCACAGGCTTCCTAGGAAAGCTAGGAAGCAAAGTACATGAAAGTGTTTTGTAAACCGTGTTGTTATATACATGGCCATTTCATTATGCTCCTTGCAGATAATATGACGTTTATTTATGTTTTCCTTCAGTGTATTTCTTTCTAAAGCACTGTTACTGAGAGGTGGCTGTGAATGACAGTCAGCAAGCTGGGGTGAATCCTCACCAATTTGGGGGCTGTCACTGGGATTAAAGACCAACACAGGTGTGACCTTCAAGAAGCCTGGGCCCAACTCTTCCTGCCAGGGGCACAGTAGGAATGAGGATTGTCATATAAGACATTCTTAAGTCCTTGCTTTTCTTAGTTAAGTTCTGTAAGGAAAGTGGCTGATGATAAATTATAGCAAAATACATCCTTACACCTTCCGACAGCTTTGTTAGTTCAAATTCTGGGTTTTCTGCCTCCAAATACCAATCTTGGAGGTATGTTGATAAATACCAACCAGTAAAATGTAAAAAAGGAAAAATGCATTTTTTTCATATTTGCTACACTTTAAGTGAAATTTAGAAACTATTTTATTGATTTGAATTCTTTTTTCAAAGCAGCTTAGAGATAGAGCTATCGCTCAGCCCTGAGCCTGCTGAGCATAGCGTTTATTTGAAATCTGGCCTTCATTCTGTATAAACAGGAAAATAAGTGAGAAGGTCAGTGCCCAAGAACACCAATGATCCACTACCAGATTGGGACAAGGGTGCAAATCTCTGTATTCACAGCACCAGACGGCCCAACTGTGAGCTCCTCCAGTCAGCAGTGATTGATTCCCGGCCTCGGATGCCTATTAGAAACATCTAGAAGCTTTTTAGAACCCCAGTGTCCCTGCTATACCACACACCAAATAAACCAGAATCTCCCGGGTTAAGTCCTAGTCATTACTACTTCCTGTAGCTACTCAGCAGATGACTCTGAGAACTACTGTTCCGGAGTCATCCTTTCCAATACTGATACGACCAGGTGGGATTTTGTATTAATATAAATAATGATGCTTAGCATTATACAGCACTTACTTTGTGCCGGGTACCACATCAAGCGCTTTCCCTGCTTTATTCCATTTAGCTCCTCGCTGAACCCTTACAAAGTAAGTGCTACTATTATTCCCGTTTTACAGCAGAGCAGCCTGATGCTTTTTGCAAGGGAATCACCTTGCTCAAGGTCATGAAGCTCTAAAGTGGCAGGGTCCACCGTGGAACCCAGAGCACCTGTAGACGAGGCTATATCACATCCCTAATCCGACAGCAGCAGTGAAAAGTCAGGTCTTCTGTGGCCAAGGCAGGCATCGCCAAAGCCTTTCCAGTGACTATTTCTTAATATCTACCCATGACCTGATAAAAATTCATTCTACATAAAGGCAGCTAACCTTTGACTCCTCCATCAATTACGTGAGTATCTGGAACTTACACATGATCCTGTGGGAGACCACTGGCTTTAGCATAGCGTCCCGAAGGGCTGTTCCCACGAAAACATAGGGCCATGACACACGGTTTTGCTTCTGGGTTTGTTCCACTTGATTCTGTTGACTACCCAGATGCCAACATTTCATGGTCATGTCCATGCACGTCATCCTGGTCTAACTTCTCACGGGAGGATCCGACATCCAGCCTCCAGATTTTGTCTGCTGCACCTTCCAAAGTCAAATTATAGGATAAAAACTATATAGTTGTTTTAGAGGTGTTTGTACAAACATAACTCCAAGGCCAAGTTTTCAGAGGTCTTGAAGTTCCCTATAAGACTTAAAAAAAAATTTTTAACATCATTGATAAACATTTAACAATTAAAACACCAAATTCTTCATTCTCAGTATGACGGCTTTATTTGCAAATCCTTTCTCATAGTTCCAGCATCCGAGTTTGTAATTATATTTACAAATGAATTGTCACCAGCCAAACGGTGCTACTTGAATTGTCCCAGACTAATGAGAAAAGAACAAAGGCAGATTTAGTAGCAAATGATGAATTCCTGCCGTGTGAACTGCAAATGACATCACTGGGAGCAGCAGGGATGAAGGACCCAAAGCAGTGCAAACAGTACTAAAAAACCTGACTTTGGCCCCACACGGTAAGAAATGTTAAAATTCGTCCATGCCACATCCCTAGCGCAAGGGACAATTTAGTTGCAGCAAAATTAATGACTCTCGACAACTAAGTTATTTCTGCTTTGGTAATTTGGTTGGTTTCGACTCCAGAGTAAATGAAGAAAAAGCATAAGAGATTTAGATCTCGTTCTATGTCTGTGCATATTTCAGTAATATGAGGAGAAAATGGGGAGTGTGACGTCACACTGCTGTGTCAGTGACAACGTGTCTCTTTGAAAGAAGCCGCATAAGCTGAAGTCCGTCTGATCAGCATGTAATTCGGCCCCTGTGGTTCTGGTGGGGCTCCAGAACCTTCCCCAAGGACCAAGGATGAGGAATATGTGACATGTCCCATCTTGCACAATTCCACTGGCATGTAAGAGGTGTGTTTCAAGTGGTTAATCTAATTTTTTTTTCTATTCTCAGACTCATGTTCATGTTCCAATTAAATAGAAAATGAGGAAACGAAAGAAAAAAAAAGGATGTGTTTTTAGTTAATTGAATTTCCATTTGGGCTTTATTGAAATTGCCGTGGAAATTAGCATGGAAAAGTTAGTCTCAGAAAATAATGATCATATAAATTGTTTCTATTCTCGTGATAAATTAAAAAAAGGCAACATTAGGGTGTGATGCTGGTCCATATACAGATGAAAGAGTAAGTGGTACCAGTGAATTGGGAACAATCCGAAGGCAGGAATGATCTATGAGTTGCTCCCACCCCAGACAGGTCCTAACCTCCACAGGTAAGTGCTTGTTAAGTTAATTATCATGCCTGGTTTGGCGGGCGCCCTCTGGCAGAGTTTGGCAGCTGGAATGCGCCTGTGGGCTCAGCCCTGCCCCTAGGTTTCGGACGCAGTGAAGCAACCCTAACACAGGAATCCCACAGCCACGCCTCAAGCCTGGATGGATGGACATCCCATTCTCTGCCGGAAACTCGTCTCCCTCGTTCTGAGCCTCTCATTCAGAAAAAGGGGCTTTAAACCGATCTGCCCAGCCCTCTAAGAGACTGGCTGATTTTCCCCTGAATCCAGCTACCCAGGGGATCACCACAGCCAGGTCTTCTGGACAACAGTCACCTGGCTGTCTCTGCCTCTGCCCACTCTGCTGCCAGGTGACACCACCACTCGTGCAGGAGGTGGTGGATATGGAGATTGGCACTGTGGGCTGAGCAGACATGCGGGGCATCGCTCAGGTATGGAGCGAGCAGATGTGCCGCTTTACACCTGTCTGGTCCTGGCCAGGTTACTCACCCCTCTATGGCTCAGAACTCTCATCCGTAAGACGAGTACGCTTTGGGCAAGCGTTATGAGGAATAAATAAGTTAATTTGTATAAAGCACTGGGAACAATGCCTGATTCAGAGTAAGTACTCAAAATGCTGGCTGTCTCTTTGCCTTAGGTCTCTCATACCCATGCCAGTATCCCTGAGACTGATAATGTGCCACCCTAGAAGGCTCTCCAGCCCCTGAATTCTGGTTTTCTAACTGACTTTCTCCCACCTCATATCATCAACTGCTTCATTAAGCAACACATAACTACTATTTCTTAGTCTTTAACCCTTGCAGGGTGCTAGCTTAGCCTGGCCCTCCGCTGAACAAGCTTCACTCTGACACTTACCTGTTCAGGTGTAGAAGTTAGGGCTTTCCTATGATAGAACACATCTTTACCTGGTGTGTAGGCCATATCCCCCAGACCCTGAATGCACATAAGCCCTCAGCATCCTGTAGGCAGCCTCTCAGGAGTGCAAAAATAGCCACAGACTCTGCACAGCCTTCCTGTGAGACCCTAACCTTGAACATAAAATGCCACATGAAGATTTTGTGCAAAAGACAAGAGTTGTTCAAAAGAAGGCCAAGAAAGTCACCCGACAATGACAATAGGAGCGGTTCGCCTTCGTCATTTATCAGAGCTTTTTGTTTTACGAGGACCTAGATTCTCTCGGTTTAGCCTCACAGAAACACAATGAAACGACAGAGTGTATTCAGATGACTGGGACAGTGTCTCATACAATTTCGCCAGATGTGACCCCTTTGAAAGCAGCTGAGATGCCCATGGATCTCGGTTCAAGAGCATCATAAAAAAGCAGGTGCAGCTTGTTGCGCCTCTGCCGATGAGCTTAGCTCACTGAGACCTTGCTATGACTTGAATGCTACAGTCTGTGCCCTCCTCCAGCAACGACTTCTGTCTGTGGACCTCAGTGCTGGCTCTTCTGATTCTCTCAACTCGGCCGTCTCCGTTTGGGACGTTCCCACGCTGAGCCCTGGCTTTCTTACAGCTCCGTTTCTACAATCTCCACTTTGCCTCTTATATCACAGTGATCTCGACTTGAGATGGTCCTCCTGCTGCCTGTGATGTGAACGTAGTTTACACCTGGGGTGCATGGACCCTGAAGGTGACCCCCCAGAAGCAGCTGCCCCCTAGTGTTCACACCTGTATGCAAAGTTCCCTGGACTGTGATTTGCTTCCAGCCAGCAAATATCACTAAGGTAAGGATCTGTGCAAGTGTAATTAAGGCTCCTAATGAGTTAGTTTTGAATTAATCAATAATGAGTATGTCCTGCCTTGGCCTAACTTAGGGGAAGGCCCTCACAGAGTGTTCCGGGCCCTCCTTGTGGTGACAGCCTGTTGCTCTGGGCTTCTGCATGAGAGTGGCCATGTTCAGAGAGACCACACGAGAGAAAACTGTGGGCAGCTCTGAGGTTTAAGGTCTGAGGCCTCCAGCCAGTAGAGAGCCCAGGCTACCACAAACAGCCCCACAAAGGAAATCAGCTCTGCCAACGGCCTGAACGAACCTGGAAAGGTTTTCTCCAAGTAGAGCCTTCAGATCAGAACACAGCCTGGCTGAGACCTTGACCGAAGCCTCGTGAGACCCCGAACGGGAGATCCAGCTAAACCATGCCCGGACGCTAGACCCACCGAAGCTGCCACAGTCGTATCAGCTGATCAAACATATCTTACTTGTTTAGAAAAGCTATAAAATTCTACCAAATTGAAACAACCAGAGTGATAAGCCTCAGGGGGACAAAATGTAATAACAACAAAATCCAAACCAAATGTAAAGTGGCCATTTCAATAAAATCACGTTGAATTTAACTTGAGATTTAGAAAGTGTGCTATTTTTGAGTTAGTCCCCAAATTCCTTCCCAGAATGGATTATTATGTGCAGTGATATTAAAGAAGCACGTCAGAGCAGCCTTTTGTTGGTGGGCAGGCAGGCATTATTCTAACCTAATGGGATCGCCATGGGCACGGGAGAATTCAGTAGGATGACCAGGGTATGAGGTATAAACGGGTGCAATCCCACAGGAGTTATCAGCGTAGAATTAAAAAACTTTCCAGTAAATCAGTCACAGAGAAGTGATATCTCCAGGCACTGGCCCCCAGGAGGGCGTTGACCACCACTGGGATGCAGATGGGGAAACTGCCTGCTACGCCCTGTTTGACCTAAGACTTCCCTGAGGACATTTACCTTTGCGTAGGACATTTACAGCCAACATGTGCTTTCTATAATCTGCTGTTTCCTGAAATCTGCTTGTTTGCTTGTTCAGAAGACCACCAGGATATGGTCTTAAACTTTATAAACTGCCTCCTATGGAAGCTCGGGGCTGATCTCCTCTAACCCTGTGTGGTAGAGAGTCAGTCGCCAGCCGGCTAAGAAAAGCTCATAATTCTCTCTGATTCAGCTCTGTGGGTCCCTGTTCTCACCTGCTCCATAACATTGGGAGAGACAGGCAGCTCCACAGTCCCAGGTGGGGTCGAGAAGGGAAACACTTATAGAAAGGCAGACCCTGGGGAAATACCACTGAAAGGCCCTCTCTGCCTCTGCACACACTGAAAGACAAACACACACACATCACAATACCTCCACGTTGGTCTTTGTTCTTTCGCAGAAATTATCATGCCGTGAAAAAGGGAGCTCACCTTGAGCAAGAGCATGCTATTTTAATAAATACAGCACATTTGCAACGGAGTCTGAGGCTTATTAATATTTACAAGGCTGGAATTGAAAATTTAGTTTAAAGAAAAATTTACTTTAGGGTCCCCTTTGCTGGCGACTCTGATGCTCCCCTCTATGCCTGCAGCAGGAAGTGGCGACAGAGAAGCTGAACGCTGCTCGGTACCCATCTGTCACGGAAGAGCTATGTGTGTGATCACAGACACAGAATCCAGTGCTGGTTGAGATCCTCTACTCTTTAATTTTTCACATGGGGCAAGAAAATCTACCTACTAAGGACACTTTCAAAAGCAGTCTATTCCGTTGTTTTTAGAATGTTCTTCCCTCTTATTTGTTTGCTCGATCACTCCCATTCTAGGTCTCTCTCCTGAATTTGGACCTATTCTTATCAACTTCCACATAGCGGCCCTTCCTGGAGTAAAGACAATTGTCCTTGTCCCTGAGTGTTCCCACTGACTCTTGGGAGCTCAGAATAGTGAACAAGGTAGGAAAACCATGGCCTGAGGTCAGAACCCCATAATTAGGTTCATTGTTTTCACATTTCTCCCTCTCCTTCATCTTGGATGGATCTTGATGACCAATATTGTAATGTGCAAGAGGATGATGAAACAACTCATGAATCAACTCGATATAACTGAAGAGAGAAGCCAGGGGTGCTCAGACTAAGCCCTGAAGATGAGAGGAAGGCAGAGGCAGGGTTTGTATTCAGAGTTCAAAAGAGAAACTCTGCTGCTATGTGTTTGCATATTGAGCTTCAATGCAGTTTCCTTTGAAGAAAGTATTCTCCCATAAAAAAAAATATATGTGTGTGTGTGTGTGTGTGTGTGTGTGTGTGTGTGTGTGTGTGTGTTGGAAAACTGCCACATTGGCTCATTTGTAATTTCTTCATCCTTATTAAATTTTATCTAATATGCATCACCTTTTTGCAAATTTGACTTAGTCCAGAAAATCTGCATGCCTGATTAGAATGCTAAGATTTTGATGCGCTGTATATGTAGTATAAAGGAGACACACCTAAAAGTGACAGAGAGATCTTGAAATTAAAACCATGAGCAGAGGTTAAAAAAAAAAAAAAAAAAGGTGGTGGGGGGAGGGGACAGGAATAATAACAAAGAGCTCCTAGATAAAATTCCATGTACTAAAACCAGAAACATCTGAGATTTTCTTTACATTCCTTACTCAATTTTATCGCATTTTATTGGACTACTGTAAACTGTCCTAAGCCCTTCCAAAATTCAAGAACAAAGACAAAAGAAGACTTTGAATACCCGGCAAGAAACACAACCCATCGGCAAAGCATCTTTAACAGAAGGCTGTAATGTGAAGTCACTTGAGCTAAAGCGCTGCGAATCAGTGCTGAATATATTGCAGTGCGCAGATCTGAACGGGCAGTTTCAGAGACGAGCTGAGCTGATTCTTATCCAGCTGCAAATCTATTTAGTCTTATAGGTGAAATAATAATACATTGCATTATGGTTCATTGAAAGCATCGTCTTAACAATTATAGATATGTGTGTGAAGTTATTGATGTTTTTATGTTGGAACTCCACATCTCGTTATACATTTCTTTACGTTAAATATTCCAAAGAATGAATGAGATTCTACTAAAAACTGAGTTAATGATGGATCCTCCAAGATGCCCTTGATCTCCAACTCAGCAGCAACCTTGCCACTGAGTTAAAATGTGTTCAAATCTATCTGTGTAACAAAAGAACCCCTTATTCCAGACATGGAGAGTCCGCTGATAGTTACAATTATGTCGAATCCAACCAGATAAAACCTCAATTGTAACACCAAGTGCTGACCACGTCCTTTGTGTGGAACTCGAACATTTTATAAAGTCATTACATGTGCCCCACCTTTATACTTTATCTGATTTAATCCTCCTATAGCATACATAGATATTTTTGTCACTAATTTGTAAATGAGGAAACCGAGGCCCAATATGTTAAAAAGGCTTATCTGAGGTCACTGAGAAAAGTGAACAGTAGGTCTGAAACCTGTATAGGAAACCACAACGGGAGAGCCACTTGCCTCTAATTTAGTGCAAGAGCCCACATTCCAAGGGGAACAGTGAATTTAGTCTCCTAGAGACAACAGCTGTCTATCAAAACTGCAGGCTCTTGCTTTTTAGGTTTGGGGGAGGGGTATTTGATACACACAATCTCCGCATCTTGGCAGGTGGGCTACCTTACCAGAGAGGAACCTGGGACTTATCACAGGCTGTTGAAAGTAGAACTGGAACCAGAATCCAGGTTTTCTGTTACTTCCCTCGGCTTTCCTGGGCGGCACACGTGGATGAAAGGGATGACAAAGAGACCTCGCCTGCATTGGCCATGTTGAACAGTGAGGAAATCAGAGTCAAGGCGTGCTCAGAGCTGGCTGGGGCAGATGCAGGATCGGTTACTAGAGTAGAGGATGGCATGTGTCTATTCTATTATGGTTTGGGGGTAGCCACGGAGGTCATAGCTAGCCGTGGAGGTCAGTTTTGGCTATAGCGCGGTGTCACAAGAGGGGAGTGGCAGGGACTGGAATGTGTGAATAGAAGGAAGCCAGTGCCAGCTCCAATTTAAAACGAACCTAAAGCCATATGGGGTGGCCATGCACTCTACCTTCAGGGCACCTTCTTTTTACCCCATTAATTCCTGGTACCTTGCGACCCAGCCTTTTCTTCTATGGGGCAGGGAGGGGTGTGGTGTGAAAACCTCTAACTCACACAAAGGTAGTCTACACTTAAAACACTCCCCCACGTGGGCCACTCTACTTTTAAAATTTAGAAATCATGGTGAGTGATAAAGACCTCAGCAATGATTACATTAAGTAAACTTGTCACTCATGGTGACATGTCACCCATCAATGAGGATAGAGGTTTCTTGGGGCCTCTCAGATGACAGAGAAAAGGACACCTATATTCTTCATCTATGAGTCACATGACCCAAGGACGAGGAGGACCAGTGGGAGGTGCAGGTTCGTGCAAAGTATGACTCCTGCTGAAAGACAGGTCCTCAGCGGGAGCCACAGGATGCAGGGTCCAGTCCCAGCCCCACTGCTGACCTGCCCCAACCATGGACAGAGTCCCCCTGCCCCGCCCCCAGCCTTCTGTGCTCGTCCTCACTGAGTGAGCAGGCCGTGCCAGGCCTCTAAGGCTCCTTGAGGTCCTTGACTATATGATACTAACATACGTCCCTTGTTTGGGACAGTTCCCTTATTTGTGCTATTCAAATAATGACAGCGCTCCACTGATGGCCCCCTTGTGAGGATTACACAAGAGAATCACTATGTAAAGGGCTTTGATAGTTTCCTGGCCTAGAAGAGGTGCCAATGGATGTTAAGTCTGCGTCATTTTAAGTGATGATAAATGACACATCCGTGCATTGTCTCCTGATTCTCTCTACGGAGCCTGGCCCTCAGGGGGGTCACTTTCAAAGTGCACATTTAAGTTAACTTACACTTACATTAGGAAGAACGATTCTCTTCAAGCAAATGGATCATTGTAACATCCTTCTGCAATCGTGTTAAAAACCTTCAGGTGGCTCCCACCGCCTTCGGGATACAGTCCACTCTCCTGGTTGCTTTGGGGCCCACTGCTTAGCTTTGTACACACTCCATCCGGACACCGTGGCTGACCCACAGCCCCCGAAACACACCGTGCACTCACATACTCATCTATTCGTACAAGCTGCTCCTGCTAGGACACAGTTCCTCCACCCTCACCCCTTCTGCATACTGCAATGTCATTCCTCCCTCTAGGCCCAAACCAAAGGCCACTTCCTTCACGGGTCACTGTTTTACCCGCCCTGGGCAGAGAGTTCTCCTCCTCCAAACTCACTTTGTTTGTTCCTCCAACAGAGCAAGCATCTCGGTCTCGTTTGACTTGTATCAGTGAGTGAGGCAGGCGGTCTCCTTCTGAAAGGTTCTTGAGGGCCGAGATTCTGACTCACCCATGCCTCGGGATGACCTCCAAGGGGAGGAGGACAGAGAAAGAGAGAGGACCATAGAAGCAGTGGAGAAGTCCCTGGAAATATGGTGGAGTGGGAAGGGTGTTAACGAGAAAGAAAATCCTTGATTGACAGACCAAGCTGAAGAAACAAGATGACAGTTGGAGGCTAATGAAATGCTGAGAGAGCTGATCCTGTCTCCCCTGCAGGGGGGCTCGAAGGCTTCATCATGGGGGGGGGAGGGTCAGTCCTGGGAGATGGACCTGGACTAGGTCATGTAGTTGGTCAGGCCAGGTGACCGGGATCTCAACACATAAACATGGGGACTTGAGAATTTCTCTGGTGTCTCTGAGATGTCTAGCTCAGGCAGAGTGGGAATGAGATAGATCTTTAAGGGTTACGTAAGGACCCGCTTGCCCGGAACCCCCGCAGAGCCCAGCAGGTAGCTCTTCGCGCACACTCAGGACATTTGGTGGCTCATGGAAAGCCTCAGTGCCTTCCCACCATCCTCCCTTCTAGAGCCCAGCAGTGCTCCTGGCAGACACCAGCACTGCCGTCCAGTGGTGTCTCCCTTTCTGATGCTTCCCCATCTCAATCGTGCCCAGCCCACCTCCACCCCAACGCCTCTCTGGTTCTCGCTCCATCACCGGAAATGCCCCTCGCAGGTACCACGTAGCTGGCACCTGCAATTCCTTCAGAGTTTTCCTCAATATTCCTTTATCAATAGTTTTTCCAAATACTAAAACAGAACAGCAAATCTCTGTATCCACACGCTCTCTCTCTCATTTCTGTTATTCAGCTTTATTTTTTAACATCGCTATTTTCATCGCCTAACTTCCTACATATTTACTTATTTAGTCGTTTATCTCTGCCTCTCACCCAGCAGCATGTACGTTTCCTAAGGTTGAGGGCCCGTCTACCCTGTTCTCCCATGTATCCAAATGCCTGGAGCGATGCTTGAGTCACAGGACTAAAAAAACATGAGTTGAATGAAGAAACCGGTGAGCTACACCACTCCACCTACAGAAAGTCCTTGAGCAGAAAACATGTTGCTGGTTTGTCTGTGTCCATTTCTAGATTTTAACTGGAATCTGGAGGGAATTCGCTGCCCATCTGAATACAATGCATGTCCCAGCGCTGACATTTTTAACCCTCAGCCATTTCAAAAGCCCCAGATCTAACTGAATTATAGATTTCACCTTTCCTTTTGTATTAAGTCTCAGCATACACTTCTGCTGGGCCCACCTGTGATCACAAAATGTGGATCTAGAGCTCAGTATCTTGTTTTCCCCTAAATGAATTAAGAAACAAACAAACAGCAACAACAAAAGCAGAAAGCTCCAGTTAGAAACCTCTCCCAACATTCCTGCAACCTTTCCAGCTCATTTCGAACAGAAGCTGATAAAGACTGACTACCTGTATGTGGTAGCAATTCATCATACTTACAGTCTCTCTTTTGAACATCCATCTTTTAAATTTACCAGGAGACATAATAGTGTAAATATATTATTCATAAACTAGAGTGAATCCCCACTCACCGCCATAACCATTTTGACAATAAATCATAACATGTAAATTTTTTTTCTTATTTTTTTTTTCTCATCTGGAGACCCAGCAAAAAACATCGATAGCAGAGCAAAGAGAAGCAGAAAGAATTCTCTGACCAGGAGCAGAAACTCGTAAAGAAGAACCTGGATTAAATGCACAAACACGAGGGGATACAGTGAAGTTGAGATGATTTTTCTTGTTAGAGTTGTTAAACCATTAGAGAACCTTCCTTATTGTAGCTCTTCATTAAACCCTAACTACAGTTATTCTACGCCACTGAGTATCCTCAGTAAATGCTAACTGGCTAATAACATTCAAATGGTTAAAAGTCCACTAATTATAGAAAGCAACCAAAAAAGTGGTACCTTAAAGTCAATATCATATATAGAGAGCGTAGAAAAACGTGCAATTTTGTAGTTAGCACAATTGAGTTCTCAGTTTCTCAAGGTTCTTATTACTATTAGCAAGTCTTAAAACATTTACTTTTTCTCATGTGTAAAAGGAGAATCATGCTATATTTTATTCTTCTATCACAAGGTATATGGGAGTTAAATAAATTAATGCACACTGACGTTTTTATAACAAGATGGAATACGAATATGATAGATCAACTACCACGTTTTGGTGCAAGACTGTGATAAACTAATACAGAAACTCTAACTTTATCAGTAACATATTTGGAAAAAGTTTGGAAAAAAAAACACAACAAACCAGGAAGTGAATATGTCAAAATGAACGGACTGACCATGGCTAAAGACAAGAAGAAAAAGGTGGACGAACCTGGGATAGAGATAGCTCATTTGTGTATTTGGTTTAATTTTGTAACTCGTGTTAGAGTTTAGCAGCCAGCATACAATTGAGATCAGTGACTTTCTCAACACGCAAGTCAGACTATCAGATTGAAGTCATTTAACACTCTCTGTGGGGCGATACTGATACACAGCTCAGAATTCACCTGTAGTTAAAGACTTAATTTGGTGACATCTGGGTTTGGGAACCATTCTTAGTCATTGAATGCATTTAAATGTCAAGAATCTTTTGAATTGATAAGACAGTCTTTCTCTTGGTATGTCTTGATGTTTCCAAAAACAATGAAATAAGTATAAGTAGGACAACCCTTCTGCTCTATTGTCTAATTTCTGCCAATTCTATTAAATAATTCTCTCAGACAAGATTGTGCACCTATGGAAATGCAGAAATAATTACAGAAACTACTAACACAGGCTCTAAGGCATTGGAAGAAAGGGTTCAGAGAGTATAACTCTTGAATCCATTACTTACTGTTTCCATGAAGTTGAACAAACTATTTTCTCTGACACTGGGTTTCTTCAACTGTAATATGGGCTATAAAAAAATTTTAAAAATAAAAAGAGTTTAAGTTTACTTCAATTGTTTAGAGGTGACACAATATTATACGAAAAGTGTTTTGAACATTGAAGAATGCCATATACGTATTAATAACAGTCAGTGTTGTTATAAACGAGAAGCAAGGAGAGTAAGTAGACTTAGTCCTTTAAAATTTCTGGGCCTGAGATCCAGCCTCAGCAATAATAGAACACAATCCACGTCCGGCTGATTCTCAGATACCTGGAAAGGTCAAATGATACCATGTTTCTGAAAGCGCTTTGTAAACTAATGAATTTGACAGGGTGGTTAATATTTCAATATTTCCTCACAGGCACTGTCTTAAGAAGTGGAATATTCCAGACCTTTTAAAGCCCGATCGTCCGATCAGAGCTTCAGCTGTCTCTCCGTTCATTACATATTTACTCATCACTCTGTATAATTACTAATTGAAAGCAAAACAGGCAGGAGGTAGACCAGACGTCAGTGTTGCAGAACATTACAATTCGGAGAAAAGAAGAAGAAAACAGAAGGAAATTAGCAGACTAGGTGCCACTTCATTTGCATAAGATCAAAAATAAATACTGGGGCCTGAATGCAAGCCCAAATGTCTCCCAAGAATCTGTACTTTGAAAACATAAATAAATAAATAAGGTCCACACTATATCATATCACTTTGTGTTTTTTTAGAGGTCACGATATTTAAGAGCAGAGAGAGAAAATGATTTGTCCAAGGTCACACAGTTACGAAGAGCAGAGACAAAAATTCTAGTATCCTGACCCCACCTCCTGTCCCTGGTCAGTGTGCCTTCCTCTGTCACACTGTGCTGAGGGCCTGGCCATGGCTAAAGCTCCTCATCAGGATGAGAGGTACGTAGCTGGCCACAACGCGACACGCCACCTTCTGCCTTCCACCGACTCACAACCCAGCAGTCACCATTTGAAATCCCACCTCATGTGTGCGACTCAGCATGGTTTCTTTGACTTAGGCCTCTTTGCATATTTTTACCCATTTTCTCTGTGTGTGGGCTGGAGGATAGTGAAGGTGAGGTGGAACATGGTTATTTGTGATTTTTAAAATTCACGGTGAGTAATTCTGACCCACACTTCCAGATATAATTCTTTTTTTACATGCATTCATTCTATTCTGTCCTTATTTCTTGTGAGCTGGCCGTGTATTGTTAATAAGACTCTGGACCAGGGCTAGATGGCATCTCTGTAGGCAGATCTGGAAAATAGTTACACAGTGTTTCTAAGGCACTTGCCAAGAATCGCACTGTGACTTTCTGACAGAACGGAAGCTAGGATACCTCCTGAGTCCTAACTAGGCCTCACCCCACCTCCTCCCACGGTCCCCACCATCTCTCTTCTCACTCTCTCCTTATTGAAGCCCAAGACTTGAGTTTCCCAGAGAACAGTGGCCAAGACATTAAAAAAATATTTAATCTTGTGTACCCATAATATGCACTTACTTCACCACTTCAGGGTCCGCTCTTGATTCTCTGTCCCCGCACCCCCAGCCAGGATGCAAAGAGAGAATCCATCATGAATAAGCCTACATCATGTCATTTAATTAACTGATAATGAAAAATACAACCATCAAATAGAGCAGCTGTTCGTTCTTTTGACATATACCTATTATCCCTGTGAAAAATTATGTGATAAATCTAATTTTAGCCAGAATATTTCTTTTTTTTTGTGAAAAATCAGAAAGAGAGGAAGTAATTGTATAATCTAAGGTTCAAACAGCATTAAACTATGACAGCTTGGTCCGAGATACGCCAGACAAGGTGAATCCTTGATCTGGATAATGCCGGAATGGACACAACCCAGGGTCAAAATTCCTCGAGAAGAAGAATGTTTCCACCCTGTATCTCCAGTCTGTATACAGTAACACTCAGCAACAGCTTGTTGATTGTTGAAATTTAAAAACAAAACAAAACTATGTCTTAAGCGTCAGCCACCCAAGCTTTGAATCTATCTACACCACTTCCCTCTCATTCATACACACAGCTCCGCACCCTGCTTCTGTCACCCTGTCTCAGTTGGTCCAGGCTGCTGTGACCAAATGCCACAGATGGGCTGACGTGAGCTGAAGTCCTGTTCTCACGGATCTGGAGGCTGGAAGTCTGAGACCAGGGTGCCGGGGGGCAGGGTGCCGGGGGGCTGGGTGCCGGCGAGAGCTCGCTTCCTGGTTTGCAGATGGTCACCTTGCTCTGTCTTCCCATGGTGGTGGAGCACTCCAGTACTCTCATCTCTTCTCATAGGGGCACTAATGTCATCATGAGGGCTCTACATTCACGATTTAATTACCATCATCGGGGCAGGGAGGTTAAATTTTCAACATTTGAATCACCCAGTGAGTAGCATACTTCCCACCCTTCACTGGACTTCATCATTTCAATCAGCTACCTCCTAAGGTCAGCAACTGATTTTGGATTCCATACCTTCCTTTTGATTACGACATTTCTCATACGACATACCCACCAGAGTCAACCTTCAGCTTTTCCCGAGGAGACTATTTTGGAAAAGACTCAGTGGGACTAAGAAGTCAGAGAAGGGGCCTCACAAAGTCTTGCCAGGTGGCAGATATTTTGTAAATGTCTGTTAAGTAACATAATTCTGGGGGGGTGGGGGGGTGATAATTGTCCTTCATTTTAAATGAGAAAAGCTGAAATCATTAGATAAAAAAAAATCTGGATTTTTTAGTAAATAACACACTACCCTTTATCTTCTGAGATCTGTCTAAACAATGGAAATATGACATCGCTCTATTATTTGCAAGGAAATAAGTTATAGACATATACATCTGTGCACATGTATACTTACTTAGCATTCAATAAAATACTTTTGCAAGGTTTCGAGATGTGTGAACATATAAATTAATCATTCAAACATGTCTCATCAAAGCGTCTGAATGCTTTGTATAGTTTCTAAGACACATAACATCTCAGAAGCTGTATTATTAATTTAATGTGCCTCCTAAATGATTCTTTTCTAACAGTGTACAAGACATTGGTTAATATTTTAACATGAAATATAACTTCCAATTAACCTGCATCTCATTTCTGAGGACCTGGATGGGTATCAATATGTTCCCCAAATAAATGAATAAGTTTATGGGAATCTGTTCTTCTTTTTTGGCCTTTTAGACATTCTGTGAAACCATTTTAAGTGGAAATACTCAATTTTAGGACTGAGAAGGGGGCGGATTCCTCCACAAGAGAAGAAAAGGCACCCTGAGGACGCAGACATCAGTGCATCTGTGCTGAAAGTCTGGAGGAGAACGGACATTCATTTAGCATCCACCGCATGACGAGTGCATGACACATCATCTCTTCTGACCTCACAGCAACCCGATGAGTGGGAAACATGGTGTCCCTTTTACACACGAGGAAAACGGGGCTTACGGTAGAGAGAGAACTCGCCACTCACTTTGCAGCAGTAGAATGGCTAATCTTGGACTTGAATCAACCCATATGTCTGCTTCCAAGGCTCACGCTTTCCAATACTACGCTGACTCCCGTGGTGTGTTCTCTGCCTGCTCCCCAGGGGCGAGGTAGGACAGCATAGCTGGAATGGCTTGTTTTGCAGGAAGACTCCCCCAAGGGGAAAGTCAGCGCTCTTTCTCACACTTCCTAATTGGTTAATCCCCAAATGGAGAAACTGATGTAGTAGGTAAAGTATTGGCTTCTACTCACCTCTTTCTAGGCAGCGAGCTGTCGGCATTACACTGTGATTAGTTGGAGATTATAACTGTATTTAAAAACCTGGGTGTGACCTATTCAGGGAGATCAAAGGCAGCCTTTGTGATCTCATGTTGTGCCCAAAAAAGTGAAGGGAGTAGGCCCTTAATTAAGGAGTGAAACGCCAAGTACCCAAGAAAAAAAACTAACAAGAATAATGAGACCTTTGAAGTTCACACAGCGTTTTTCATGTCTGACCTCATTTGTCATAAGAGAAGAAATCGCCATTTGTGGAGGGCCTCCCGTGTTTCTGGCACGGTGAGAGGCACTTCGCATGTGCTGTCTCCTGGATGTACAGGTGTAGCAGGTGGACGTCAGGATGCCTGTCTTGCCAGCAATGATGCTGAGGGTAAGAGAGTAGAGTGACAGTGCTGCTCTGCCCTCCCATTCACTGCCCTCCAATATGCCAGCTGCCAAGAGCTGCCTACTCCTCTCTATGCCTTCCCCAACTCATTTCTATTTCTAGAACCAACTGAAAAAATGCCAGTTCTCAAAATCTAAAAACTGAGCTTATGTCTCACAAGTCTGTTTTGTTTCAACATGATTGGAATTAGTCTAAAGCTGAGAAATTACCTAGGAACAGTTGGACACGTTTCATAGGCAAGATTCCAGCATGGCAATCGAAGGCAAATGGCTGTCATGAATTCAGGATGTACAATCTGGGGGAAAAAAAGAAACTGTTCTTCCATCCTAAGAAATCTAAGCCAGTTATGAAGGCAGAGAAAGAAAAAAGGAAATCAGCTACTCAAAAGAGACAACATGGAAAAAATGTAAAAAGTTACGCAAAGCCTGGTGGCTATCAGATGCAAAGTATGGGGAAGAGATTATATAGTACAGGATTGGTTTTAAGAACACAGAGAAATATCTAACATTCCCAAAACACGTCCTAGCAATCATAAACATAGTCACAGGTGCAAGGTTTGGCTTTAATGTGGAGAACACACATAGTATTATCAACAACAAAATTGAGCTCTGATGATTTAGGTCAACATGCCATCTGAAATTTGCCTCCTATCAATTCTTTGTGAATCCAGTAGCCTCATTCAGCCTTTTCATCATTTGTAGTGATATTACCTGCACTGTCTCTTCCATGAGGTTGTTGTGACATTAAAGAGAGACAGCACACAATCACTAATCATCCAAATCATAGCGAAATGGACTGTTCATTTGTACAAGGAGTAAAGCAAGCTCTACAATTAGCTCCACTTTTTAAAGACTTGAATAACTGATGACACAGTCAAACAAAAACAATAAAACAAGGTCAAGACAGTTAAGGAGAAAAAAAATGTTTCTGGCCTAAGAATAATAGGTTTAAGTTTTGGAACAAGATAAACAAAAATGAAGAGGGAACAGGCTGGCTTAGGCAGAAGGTGCTGCGTGGAAAATGAGCAAGAGAAAGCAGAATGACTTTGAGTCCTTGCTGGCTCTTTGCCACTGGAATTGTTAAGGAGAACTGATGTTTACCAATCAGAAATGTTATGAAGGAAATTCCCATGTGTGAGATGATCAGGTCTGTCACTCTTTATTTGTCCTCTACTGTCAAGATTCCATGGAAGGCCACAGAGTAAAGTGAGATCAATTTCAAAATGCACTACCAGTGACCTAGGCAGAGTTTAAGGAAAATCTCAAAGTCACATTAAATATATTCATAACATGCTTCACGACACAGAGAAATAGTCACGTGAACAGTATGTGGCACGACATTGGGAAAAGGCAAGATATTGACTCATAAAACTAGGTCTACGACCTTGGGAAGGTATCTAACAAAATAAGGCCTTGGTCTCCTCGCCTTTAAAAGAGGGATTTGGACTCTGCAGAGTCATCTCTAGGTCACTCTGGCTCTGACAATCTGTATACAATTCTATTATTTCGTTCTTTGAACGGAAGAAAGTTCACTGTGTGCTGAAGAAATGTCACCCTGAAATTGGGGCAGCTAAAGAATTTTCAAATCTCTCTTTAAAAATAACAATAATGTTCTGGGCATAGAGAGAAAAATGAAGGAGCTAAAAAGGAAAAGAAAAGAGAATCAGTTGTAGCTTTGTTGCTTATGCAATCACGTTAGCTACCATTACTTTTAATGCCGTCTTTAAAATTATAAGACCCCAAATTATAGTGTTTTATAACCATAACCACCTACAAATAACATGAGGTTCAGTTCTTAACCACTGTCTTTTTATTTAAGACTCTGAGCTCCCAATCCACATTCACCCCAAAGTTGAATTTCCCCTTCTTTTCTGCACATTCCCTTCTTTCTAAAATGTACTTTCAGAAAATTCTGAGTCCACATTTGTATTTTACTGAATTTGCCAATACACTTCTATTCTGCCATAAGACAGACATTCTCTTTCACTCAAACCTTAAAATACATTTTTTTTCTTTTCACATGGCCTTTGAGGAAATGGACAATAATAGTCACAATGGGTAATGACAGCTCCAGAAAACCTCTTGGACACCCTGTCCCCTTCCCCAACCCTGGGTCCGCTCTGATCTTTAGCATCATGAGATCAAGCGCTTTCTCCTGGCATGAGCTTAGGGTCAGACAAGTAATGTGATGCCAGGTTTGGACAGGACATGAAGAAATAACTAATCAATGTGTACACAAACAGGCAAGTCAAGGAGTAAAGCTCTATCGCTGAATTTCTTACTGGCGATGAAAGAATACCAAGAGAAGAAAGGGTAGAAGAAAAGAAAGTTCACATGTGTTGAACTCCTACTATGTGCCAAGCACTGTGTGAAGCACTTTAAAGTCATGATTCCATATTCTAGTCACTCTAGAGTCATGAGCCCATTCAATCAGTGTAATAACCCAGCAACTGTTGTATGCGAAGATGACACTAGGCACTTAAAAGTCTTTATCCATTGACTCATCACTACTCTCCTTTCAAAATAAAAAGTGAAAGCTCGCTAGCCTTGTCACTAATACCCAACAGCTCATGACAGGCTAAGACAAGACTCAAACTTGGGTCTTTCAACCTCATGTCCAGTGTTTTTTGTCTTGTTTTTTTTTGTTTGTTTGTTTTTACTTTTTTATCCCAGATGCCTCCAAAGTAGAGCATTCAAGGCAAAAGCAATGTATCATGGTTGCCCAGTGGAGGATGTGAGCGGACTCTCACCCAGAATTGATTCCAATACTGAGACCAACGATGCTACACATGTACCATGATGATGTGAAAAGATTTGGAACTCAACTAATGGAGCTTTCTGGGGAGAGTGGGACAGGCCCCGAGCTGATGGGGAACAGCTCAAGTGAACAGAGAGGCAAGTGGCTTCCGTTTCCAGGGTGAAGGGCCCTGTGCCCCCGGCTTAGGAACCTCATGGTATAGGGGGAGGGGCACCAGGCTTTCTTATCAATGTGTGCCAGAGGGCAGGGGGAGGGGGAAGCTGGGAGCTGCCAGTCATCAGAGATGGCCTCTACTCTTTCTTCACTGTAGAAAATGCGTTCAGCGGGTAGGCCACGCCCTCTGAGTCAAGATCCAGAAAGGTCACCGAGGCATCGGTATCTGTCCTAGAATGCTTTTTCCCTTATGCCCTAGCCAAAGCGACAGGGCAAGGGAGTTGTGTGTAGGAATGACGCTCCACAGAGCAGCACCTGTTTCATTCTTTGTGCCGAATGAGTCAACACAGATGACAGCACAACACTCGGATGTAAACAATAATCAACCCCAATCCATCAGAGGCCAAATTACATGTTTGCGTGCACTGAAAGGGCTTAAAGCATCCTCTCGCAAGTGGCTGAGTAAAACGCGCTAGGCCCAGTGTACATGAGGACATCTCGAGAACTAGCTTTAAGCCAAAAAAAAAAAATGACCTCTTCATTGTGACCCAAATATATGTCAAGTTAAATGCATTAGAGTCAATGCACCTTGACAATCAGTCTGGCACTCACCCCCTCCCCAGAGGGGTCCTTGACAAGCAGTCCCTACAAGCCTGAGAATGTTAAGTAGCAACTGACCAGGCATTTCAGTGCGGGCTTAGCCTTTGTGATTGAAATTCCTGTTCTGAGTTGAGAAGTCATTTTCGATGAGGAATTGGAGGATGATGGGGCTCAGGGAAGAATTGGACAAGCTTAGGAATACTCACTTATTTATGAACAGTGATCTCACTCAGAGACAAGGAGAGCTAGAAAGAGCATTCTGATGTGAGTTTGGATCCGTACCCACCAAGGAAGCGGGGAAAAGTAATTCGAGGTCTGCGGGACGCTGGACCACCCCTGTTGCACAACCTGTGGTTGTGGGCGTGCCCTGTGTCCCATGCCATGATGCACGCCTGGGACTGAGACCCTGAGGTGACCCTCTGGGGAGCTGCCAACTTAGCAAAGAGTTGGGAGGTGAACTTCCAGAGGAGACACTGGAGAAAGTGGCGTGGGGAGCTGGCATTTGCCCTAAGCCTCCAGGCGCATTGCCAATCCCTGAGGGCACCGTGGTAAACTAGTTGGGGAGGTCCCTGCTTCCAGGATGGAGACTCAGGGTTTTTACAAGGAGAAGGGAGTGAATGGAGAGATGGTGGCATGAGATGCAGTGTGGGCCAACACTGCTGGCTGTGAGTGCCCAGCAAGAGAACCAAAAATTCGGGTGGCCTCGAAAATCTGGAAGAAAAAAATAGATTCTCCCACAGACTCCTAAAGAAATACAGTCCCATCCAAATGTCATTTTAGTCCAACAAGACTCAGAGTCCACAGACTGTAAGACAGATAAGTTGGCTTTGTTTTAAGCCACCTCGAGTTTTACAGAAATATATTACGGCAGCAATAGAAAACCAATACACGCTGTAATGAACTCTGGTTGTCCTTATAAATAGTATGGAAGGAAGAGGAGGAAGGGGAGAGCACGGAGATGGGTAGAATGAGAAGTTGGGTCTTCTTGGGAGTGAGAGATTATTACTGAGACATGATGGGAAAATGCAGGGTGTGTTTGGGAAGCAGTCACCGGTGGCACGCGCCTTGCTTAGGCCACACTCGAAGCTGGTTATAAAGATGAGAAGTGAATGGTCTTTGTGCCGAGCTGAGACGTGTGTGTGACTCTGTATTCAGCGCTGCGTGATATCGCAGGTAATCCATGCCCATTGCAGCTTCCATCTATCCTTCCCGCTCTCTCCTCCTCTTTCCTCTCCTTTAAGAAATTAACCTTTCAAGCAATATTTGTCTTTTCAAAGAAAACATAGGAAATCAAGAATATCTGGCGAGAGATTCCTGAGGAAGCCAGGTATTGGGAATGGGGGTAAAAGCTACACAAACGTGCGTGAGATACTTCTCAAGTGACCTTCCAGTGGTGGCCCAGTGACTTTCCTTATGGGAAGGTGGTCTCTGGATGCAACGTGGATATGGTAGCTGCAGCTCACTTGCAAAATCGGACTCTATCACGATTGTGTTAAAACCAGCTATTTCCTTGGGCAAGTCACCGCTCTACTCCGTCTTATCTGTGAAATGGGAATTGCAATGCTGCTCCTGACCCCCGAGCAGAGTGCTGAGATCAAAGAAGATAACGCAAGTGAAAGAACTTTGGAAGCAGAAAAGCACATGCCTCTGCCATCGGCCCTCATCCATCCACAGGCCCCCGACACCGCTGAGAGCGAACACACATCAGTCCTCTGTGCTGTCCTGTCGCAGGTTTGGTCCTATATACACACATCATACATCTTGCCCTTCCGTTATCTCTCTTCTTATGTCCTATTTTTTTTCTATTCCCCTTCTAATCAACTGAATACTTTGATCACTTGTTTGCCTTCTTGTTAAACAGATCTCTGAACTTCATTTATTTGCAAACGCATTTTACAACCCAAATTGCTCATGCATAATGTTCAAGCATGTCAAGGAAAGCCCAGGGGACAGCATCCACCTGGGAAGGAGCAACAGGCGGCAAGACTGTGCTTTGAAATCAGGGAGTTGTGCCTTGAATGAATATTCATTTTTGGATTTTATACTTTATTTCGAGACGTGGGGGGAGCATCAAAGCATTGAAAGGTAATTTTCTCGGCTACGCGTCACTAATAATTTCATAATTAATCCAGAGAATGACTGTTCCTCAAGTTATACATCCCAAGCAAGTTTCAAGGTTTAGATTTTTACTAAAAATCTTCCCTTTCCACGGCCTCATTTGGAGGTTTAAGTCGGCTATTCGTAGACAATAAAAATACACATTGCTTCCGCCAGAAAATTGTGTCTGCCGCTTATAAACGAGGAACTCTCCTTTCTGACTGCCTCGTCTCTTTTCTGAGACAGAGCCCTGGGCAGATGGCATGTTGGCCCACTCCCCGCGGGCCTGAGCAGGTGAGCTGTGAGAGGGGGAATAAGAGAAAGCCAAAGCTTGGCATGGCATCTGCCCACCTGGGCAAGACACACACCAGGAAGATGAAGCTGTTGCAGAGATGGATTCTGGAAGGATACGCAGGCAAAAGGATGGCAGTTTCCAAAGTGTGTAGGCATGTGGGGGAGTTTAACGATGACGTGGACATCCGTACATGACCTTGGACTACGGAGAGGGGCAGAGGTCAGCACTAAGCATAGAAAAGAAAGGGGTCTGTCCTAGCAGAGCCAGCCAATCGTTCAGTTCTGTTGCCACCTGTTGTCATCTGCTGGACACATCGTCCTGGCCCCTTGGGATGCCCGTTCCTCTCTCCACCAGAAGTTGAGCTGGGATGATGCACTGTAGCAATGACACCTCAAACTTAAACAGAATGTGAAATCTGGAAAGACCTTCAGTAGTCACACAGTTTAATGCTCTCATTTTATGAGGCTTCAGGGAGCTCGCTGGCCTCAGGGAAACGGGGAACCCAGTCACAGAGCATGACCCACCGTAGTAGTCGCTGTATTGACTCTTTCTGGGGCTTAGTTTCCTCGTGTCACTGTGTGAAAGGCAAGGCTTTGTATCCGGAATGGAAACTTTAGGGACAGGAAATAAAAAGCCACCTGAGGTTCCCCTTGAACAACCCCATAATATCACGCTGTTAACTCAATCAATACAAATGGAGCGGGTCACTAGAAAGGTTTTCACAATCGTCATAAAGCCAGGAAATGGTACCATTTCTCTGCCTTCGGGATCTTAAAGGAAATGTCAGGAGGACTCTTACTAACCTGGTATGTGGCTTGCATTCCAGGTCTCTCCCATCCGTCACCCAGTGTCCAGTCATGGTGGCCTGGGCCCAGCTGGGTGAGAGCTCTGTGCCTCAGAGCTCGAGATCTAGCTTATGAGACATTCGGCGACGTGAGAAGAAAATGTTCAGGCACTACTTCTGCTTTTCTGGTACTCTTAGGTCAACCTGGCTCTCCTCAGCTACAGCCTAATGTGCACCTGTCCCCATAAAGGCACCGGGGTGCCTAGGCGATGGGGTGAAATAACAAATGCACCACCCATCTTCACAGCACATCGCAGGCCACCGCATGTGTGATTTCCTCTACTAGGAGATCCATCCCCTCACATGCCCCATCCCCTTCGCCTGTCTGCCTGGCAACCACCACCACAGCTACCTCAGCACCAAAGCCTTTCCTGAGTGCCCAGGATGACTAAAATCCTCCCTCCGCACTCCTGCCATGGCCCGTGTGGTATGGCCACTGAGCTGGCATTGACCTGCGAGCTCCTTCCACACAGAAACCTGGCCTCACCCATTGGGGCCTGCCGGAGTAGGCACTTCACAAAGATTCACTGAGTTCAAGAATGAATGAATGAATGAATGAATGAGAGTGACTCAGCCCTAAATGCACTCACAGACAGCTAAAGCTGGTTGTCAGCATCCAAGGAAACCACAAATGCTATTGTTTTCAAAGACAATTTAGAGGACTAGGCTCTTGGTCACACCTCTAAAATTCCCCCAACACACACACACACTCATGCGCGCGCACACACACACACACACACACACGCACTCACTCACACATTTATTCCTCTGAGCATTTTTTAAAATCTGCACAGGTCTTCATTAGAAGACATTAGAACTGGAGCATGAGGCCATCCTCAGATATTTAAAGAAACTGTGAATCAAGGAAGTACATAGTTCGAGGAAAGTCACACAGCTAGAATTATGGTCAACATGTAATTGAGACACTCAATATGGATATTATATATTTCATACAACCAAAATATCAATACTGTCACCTAAAACAGATAGGTCAATTGAAAAAAAAAAAAGCAAATAACTGATGTTTATATTACAATATCATTAGACTTCAAAAAATATATATACGATGTTATTGCCATGTTGCACAAAGTAATAGAACCCCTGGGATTATGCAGCATAGGGGTCCTGCACACGTGTAAGGTTTTCTTCGTCACTGAATCCTGTCACTTAGAGATAGAATGTTTGAGATTAGACACTCTGGAGTCCTGATTCCTAGTCCTTTTTATATAAATAACTTCACCAAAGCACAAGACTTTAAGCCTGTAAAGAGCAGAAAACACTTTAATTCTCAATAACATGTACTTCACTGTTATCTCGCTATCTTTAGAATAAATTTGGAAAACCTAGTTGACAAAATATGATGCCAGGCAAACAGCACAGGATTCTGAGCCAGAATTCATCTAAGCTGTGTTCACACTGAGTGCATCTTTTTGTGATCTCATAACGCTTTTCTGCAAAATGGACATAATTGTTCCTACCTTTTAGTTATGAAAAATTACTTGCCAAATACTCTGATGATGATGGTTTACTATAATCATCATCATCATCACTATTATGAAGAAGCAAAAAGAAAAGAGGAGAAATAGAAAGACGAATGGGATGGTTATGGGGATGCCGCTGGTCCCTAAAGATGGCAGAAGCTAGAGTGCAAAGTGGAGAGGACAGAAAGGGGGGCCAGCAGACAGCATCAGACATGACAGTGGGTTCCAGGCTGACCCCAGCCCTCATCACAGCACACGCTGAGGCGTGGGATGGGAACTCCTTCAGGAGTCTTGCTTCATGGTCTCTATGTCTGTTCTTTGGAAGAGAAATGACCTTGGCCTAGGAAAAGACAAGAACGACTTGAAGCTGCTCTAGCACGTGAACCCAGAGTCAGGTTTAGTGGTCCATCCTGGAACTGTGCCATCAGTCCCTCTCCAAGTCCTCTGGACACCTGGGCCATGGACAGGACAAGAGTTCTGTCTCACCCTACAGGAGGTAGGAATTGTAGGAAGGTAGAAGAAACATTTCCAAAGCACTCGGGGTAAGAACCGTTCATCAAGACCCACCGTGAAGGAGGGAGTCCAGGCTGCCTGTCCCTAATCCATGCCAGAAAGGGAAGCTCATTTCCCCTCGGTCTCCTCAGAAGTCAGAATAAGTCATTCTCTTTTAAAAACCCCTCCCCTGTCATTTCAGCATTTAAATCATCACCTCACTCCATCATCTTACATCAGACATAGGACGACCCCTACGCCAGTTCTCTCTTGGGGCGGCTTGGAAATTGTGCTTAAACATCCTCTTGGAGATGACGAGAGATGACTTTGTGATCAGCAGAGGCAAGAGGGAATGCCGCATGTGTGTTTGTTCCTTCCCAGCACTTTCATGTCTGTTACGTTATCTAAGTTTCACGGCAGCCCTTTGAAGACGCTCCACTCAAATGTGGAGCTTGTCCAAGATCAAAAAAGCTAGCAAAACAGGTGACCTGGACTTCAAGTCCCTGGGTGTCCACTCTAACACTCTGGAATGTTTTTGATCCCCTTAGGAGATACCAGAGTCCTCTGAGTGACCTGATCTACAGGATATGGTCTGTCTTAAAGTTCAAGTCACGGAAACATTTGGAGACATCAAGACCTCTGTTCTAAAGATCTCACAGAGCCCATCTTTTTTCATCCTGAAAAGCTATGGAAACTACTTTAGTCAAAATAGCCTTTTCTTTAAAACGTAGTAATTGCTAGCCACCATGAAAGCAGTTCATTGTAATTAACTCCCCATTAATGTACAATTAAGATGCCTGTCACTCCGTAACTAGCCAATAGCCAGGAATAAATGAGAAGATAGCAATGAGCCTTTACAAATCTCCAGGTCTGGGATGAGCAACCTCCTCCTGAGACTTGTCAAAATGTTCCAAGGATCTGATCCATAGTCTTGTCCAAAAGTATGATGGAGATCACTCTGTGTATAATCTGCTTGCCGTGGCTATGGAAGCAATAGCTAGATGGCTGTTAAGAATTTCAGGGGAAGCACTTCTGCTACGATCAACTTCAGTATAATGCAAAATCCCATCATGGCTGCAGTTGGGCTGGTCCGTGGACAACATCTCATCCTTCAGGCTCGCTGAGAAAGGTCAAGACCTCAGAGATATAAAGTAATTTAGAGATGAAGCTAAGATGCGAGCTCCAGCCTCCACATGCCACGTCTCATACTCTTTCTGCTCCGCTCAGATGACATTCAGATGAACTCTTTGAGATCAAAGCATGTTCAACCGAATAGATCTTAACTCAAAAATCTGTGTTTGAACCCTTTGTCCTTACTCACATCGGAATTTGCTCTGGGACTCAGGGCAATCACAAAGCAGAACAAGGAGACAGAAGTCTTCAGGATTTGGGGAAATAAAAGCCCAACTTCTTGGACATGACTTTTATGTAAATGATATGCAAATACAAGTCACCTTCTAAGGTGGCAGCATCATGAGGCAATTGCAAGAGGGAACGAGATCTCCCTAGAGGTTTATAGATGGTTTGTACTGTGTCAGCACCAGATGGACCCCAGCATGACCGCAGCTGCCACCTACAACTCGGGAGAGTCCGCTCCACCTATTCATGAAGACCAGAAGAGGGATCCTAATGTTGCTTTTTGTGAGTGTAGCCCCCTGCACCGTCTAAATGTTCACTTATCTGTTTGCATCACGTGATTTTTCAGTCCTCTGAGAGTCAGACAAGGCTATTGTGACTATCCTCTCTGAAAAAATAAATTTTGAGAAAAAAAACGAGCTATGTTGGAAAAAACACCTAGCTCAGAGCCTACAGACATGATGGCCAAATCATGGGGTTAGATCTGGGCTGGATTTGGGGCACTCATCACACCCTCAGCTGTAACATCCCCACTTCAAGACTCAGTGTCTCTCGGTACACAGTTATGACAGGATCCAGGAGAAAGCAAGAGTCATCTCTCAGACAAAATGAATATGCTTGTATTCATAGTTTATATAAAAACCTTTGAGAGGCAAGCATTTCCTAAGACACAGTAATAATAATAATAATAAAGACAGGTTTGTTTGATTTGAAGTAGAATGGGGCAGAAAGGTTGAACGTAGAGTGACGTGACACTGCTTCTCATTCCCCTCGAACCACTGAGGAAGCTACTCGACACTTCTGAACCTCGTTTCTCCCACCCGGAGCACGTGCCCTGTACCACTGGGATGGCTTGAGATGCCGACTGAAAATGTTTTGCAAACCGTGAGTGCATCACTTGAACATAAAGCATCATTTCTAACTTCTTGCTGTTCCATTTTCATTGCGCCTTGTATGTCTCATCTGCAGAAATGGTAAGCATCACAGAAAACATCTGCTCCCCTCTTCCCTCTCCAAAATGCCGGCTTCCTAGAGCTGCTGGAAGCATTTAGGGTAGCCTGAAAGAGTTCGTTCCCCCTCAGGTCCAGTTAGTTTTGCCAGCTCCAGTTGGTGTAGCCTGCATTGTGCTGTGCTGATAATATATCGCTTTATGTGATGTAAACGTGCAGGCGCTTCGCAAACTAGTAGTAATGACAAGGCTAAAATGTCACTGCGGAGAGCATATCATATCTGGAGGGCAGTTACTGACCTTTCATTTGTCTGAACAAATAAGAAAAGTATGACTTTGCTTTTTAAATATTTACTCATCTTCCTTTCAAGACAAAGTACACAAACAAAAAACATCAGGTGTTCGTTTTTATAGTGTGTTCTGGAATCTCACCTTTTTCAAGGCGATTTCCCTTCCTGGAGTCCAGCTGTGTAACAGTTTTTCTGCCATCAGAGAATGAAATTTGTATTTAAGATTCTATCTTCTGTAAGCTCAATGCCAGAGAGTGAATCTACTTAAAATTACCATCGAAAGTCATTTTCCCCCGCTCATGGATTTCCCACAATTCTCCTGTTGAGACAGGGCTGGTTTTATTTACCTTCATTTTCAATGCTCTAATAATTTTTAAATAAACTTTCCTCCCTATCCACTACAGTACCCAGATGGACCTTATCAATAAGCTGGAAATGCATGTAATAAGGGTTATTAATCAGTTGAGTCTGTTGTGATTAGATAATTAATAAAAGGAAAGGTACTTGACAAAAGAGATAGATTTTTAATTTTTAATGCCTTATGAATTAGTGAGTAGAATTTTAATGTGCAGTTCAGCTTCCCACTGTTGGATCTGGCATAGAAGAAGAGAAAAAAAAGAGCAGCTATTCATGCATTCGAGGCGGCACAGCCAGCCGGGACAGGCCTGCCCTGGGAATCAGGGCGCCCACGTTCTCAGCCATGACCTAGAGCAAGTCATCACCACCGCTGGCGCTCGGGCACCCACCTACACATCGGAGGCACCGACAGTGGCTAATATCTTGACACTCGAATTGTTTGATGTCCCAAATGAATAAAATTCCATAACACACCCAAAGCAGGGGAAGGAGGCTGAAATAGGGTTCCCGATTTTTATTTCTCCAAATAGACAAAGGACTCTAGCATATGAATTCCATGGGACTATCAAAATACATTTTTTTAATTCTTTAAATTTTATAATTGAGCTTATGAAAAACTTACTAGTTGTTTTTTTTCTCTCTCTCTCTCTCATTTATGGAGGATTGATGAAAATGTCCTCATGCATCAGAACCAAAACGTGGCATCGTTTCTGAGAACCTCTGGGCTAGTGTCTCTCTAAGCACCATTAGCATCCTGAAGTTCTTTGAAATTTCACAGTAGAAGGAGGTCGAAAAGATCGTTTATGTCCTAAAATTCTGTGGAACTTTATCATTTGAATATAAGTGAACACCCATTCTAGGCAAATAAGATGGGAAATTCATGCTACTTGGATTTGAAAAATTACTGTTCTAATAATATGCACAATTAAAACACAGAATCGACAGCAAGACGTGACTTTCTCAATTAGAATCTTCTAATTGAGAAAAGGGTAGAGAAATGGGGAATAGGCCACATGACTTTATGACAGTGATAACTAACATGTATTTAAGTTAGTATTGAGTTGTAATCTCTAATTGTCACCCACCAATCTCTAATTGTCACCCACTTCAGTAAATGGCAGTTACAGCCTTGTATTAAAGTTACTTTGGTGGGGGCAGATGGCGGGGTTGGGGAGCAAGAGAGAAGGACACAGGGAGAGAGACAGGGAAAGAGACATGGAGAGATGGAGAGATGGAGAGAGAGAGGGAGAGAGGGAGAGAGGGAGAGAGGGAGAGAGGGAGAAACGGAGAGTCAGAGAAAGAGACAGAGAGACAGAGAGAGAGACAGAGAGAGAGAGACAGAGAGACAGAGAGAGAGACAGAGAGAACGAGCTCTCCAGAATGAAGTCTAATAGGTAGGAAGCATTTAGCTACCCCATGAAGTGAGAAGCAGCTCGATTAAAAATTCAAGAGGAAAAGGGGATTGGATGACCAGAAAAAGTCTTAAACCTCCCAAGAACTCTCAGAGGTATGAGGAGGAAGAAAGGTTTCCTGTGGCATGGTGGTTTAAGCCACTGTTTAAATATTAATTTAACAGTGTGATTCCAGAATGTCACATGTCATGGGTCCCCACAAGGCAGGTACTCCTGTTTTCCATATTAAAGCTTTGAGAGTAAATAATGTAGGAGATATGAAGTCAGTAAGAGATTCCTAGTAGGTGAGAAACGTGACCATTCTAAGCGAACTATCAGTGCAAAGAACTGGGTAGGAATCATTGAAAAGAATGAGTGGGAGTGGCAAAGCTAGGGACAGGAGGACCTGCCTTCAATTTATTGCAATCATCTAAATAAAAGATGACATCAGCAAAATCCATACATGTGTGCATGTGTGACAGCTGGAGAGATATCAAACGGTGGACAGACAACAGAGCAATATGACCTTATGCATCTGTAGCCTTTGAAGAATCAAGAATGATAGCAAGGTCTGCGTTTAGGAAGCCAGTGGATATTGGTGCCATTCACAGAAACAGGAAGTAGAGAAGGTTTGGGAGGTACTAAGAAAATTTCATTTTAGACATGTTGAGATATAATGCCTAGGAGACATTCAAATGAGATATCTATGGCTAGGTGACTATGTAAACCAGAGGATAAGATGGTATTAAAAATAATGATCTGGGAGTATTACCAGGTAGAAGTAAAAGAAATAAAGTGAATAAAAATAAAAATGAGCCAAGGAAATGTATAAAATTACTCAAAAGGATATGTAGAGGATGAAGAGAAAAGGGTCCAGAAGACATAACTCTGGAATTTGAAAAAAAAAATTTTAAACAAAGAAAGAATAGCTGGAATAAGACAGAGAAAAAGTAGTCAAAGGAAAAAAGAGAAGAAGGAAACAAAAATAGTGCAAGGGGCCTGAGACCTCCAAAGGTGAGCCAGTGGCCTCTGCCAAATGCTGGTAAGAGCAAATAATAAAAGCTACACATGTGAATTTTATGTCAAGATAATGACTGATGACTTTACTAAGTAGTTTCTAGTACTAGTTTCTATTAGCCTGATGTCCAAATGCAGACACAGGGGAGGAAGCGAGCTGAGTGACCCCAGAAACCTCTGCGGAGACACTTGGCTTGGGAGGCAGAAGAAAACCATGATGGATGAGGGGAACTGAGGGTGAAGGCAGAAAGGCGTGAGTCTGACAAAAAGGTGATGAGAGGGTACCAGCAAGGTAACCATAGAAAAGCAGGATGTCATCACCCCAGCACTTAACTTTTGTCGTGAAGAGCAAGTAAAGCATACATTAAACAATCACCCCGGCTCTGACCACAATGTCTGCACCTTAGAATTCTTCCACGAGCATCTCCCCTTCTCAGTCCTGCCGCCCCCATCTGTCACATCTGTTTTATGCTTATCTCACTCCCTTTGGGTTTTCTCATTGCGTTCTTTTTTTCTTCTTTCTACTGGTTTGGTGGTTTGATACTCCACTGCAATTAATTTAGTGGTTTTCCTAAAAATTGTAATTTGTATGTCTACATTACCAAAGTCAAAAATTAATGACTACTTGTGCCATCCTTTGAAATATTCAAGAACCCTGTTGACCTGTGTGTTATGTAAGGTATGCCTTATAAGGTGTACTGTATTCCTTTTTAATATTATAATGTATTATTATACATTTTTCCCATCCTTTTACTTTCAATCTACTCTAGATTGTTACACATTGAGTTTCTCGCAGACAGAATATAATTGGGTCCTATTTTTTATCCACTCTGCCAATCTGTCTTTTAATTAGTATATTTAGGCTATTCACATTTAAAGTAATTATTGATACGTTGGGGTATAAGTGTGCCTGTCCTTTTATCATTTGTTTTCTGTTTGTTCTAATTTTCATTTCTTTGTTTCTCTTTTCATGCCTTCTTATGAATTGCTTGGATATTATTTTTCATTTTGATTTACCCACAGTGTTTTTGAATATATCGCTTTGAATAAGATTTTTAGTAATTGGTCTAGTTATTAAAATATATATCCATGTTGACATTATACCACTTCAAATAAAATGCAGAAATCTTAATTCCATATTGGTCCCTTTACTCAACTCGTTTAAAAAATATAACTGACAATAATTTTCTCAACATGCGTTGTGCACCATATGAGATCATGTTATAGTTTTTGCTTCAGCCAAACATTATAAATATTTAAAAAACACATATGCAGAAGGATAACCTATTATATTTATCTCTAGTTTTACATATTTCATCGTTCTTCCTTTTTTCTTTGGGGCAGCCTTCTCCTTCATTGTTTTTCTGTAGAGAATTTCATTCTTTAAACATAGTTCTGCTAGCAACAAATTCTTAGTTTTTCTTTCTGAGAATGCTTGCATTTTTCCTTCACGCCTGAAGGATATTTTTGCTGTGTCTAAAATCCAGAATTGATAACTTTTTCAGTACTTGAAATATTTTATACCACTTCCTTCCGGCTTCCGTGGTTTCCCCCCAAGTTTTGTGTATTTCTCTCTAGCCTTTTAAAAAACTAATCACATCTGCAGTGATCCTATTCCCAAACACATCACATTCTGAAGTACTGGTGATTAGGATTTCAACATTGAAATTTTGTGGGGCAGCGGGGAGAGGTATAATTCAACCTATAATACTTACCCTGTCGGCTCTTTAGAAACAGATATTTTTAAAAATTTTAAGTGTCTTATCTAAATTTTGTCATTATTTCCAGTGGTGTGGGTAGTTTGAATACCATTTTATTATAAATCTTGATTAGTGTTGGTTTATTCTTTTATTCAATCATTTATTCATTTAGTCAACAAACTTGAGTTCCTACACTGTGCCGGGCAGAGGTAAAAAAAAAAAGCCTAATTATATGTAATGCCAGCATCTAAGAATTCATAGCCCATTAGGGGTGTGGTGTGAGGCGTAAACTCACATAGCCGTAATGCAAGCTGGAACAAGCTCAGATCCTAAGAGTGGTAAAAGAATATGCTTTGGTGATTTCTAAGAGGGAGGTTATTTCCATATTAAAATGAATTGAGAAGAGCTTTATGGAGAAAGTAGCATTAGATTACATCAAAATAGGTGGCATTTGAATACATGCACATGAGAAAAAAGAACTGCTAGTAGGAGAAAGAGATTAAAAGGCAAAACAAAATGTTCTGTCTGCACAGGGAACAGAAGTTCACGAGATTCTTTCATGAATGCTGATGGTGCCACCCAAGTTTGAAAAGTTTTGCAGAGCAAAGTGTTAGTTCATCAGGAAGAATGAGCCAGATTTTAGAAGTAATCAGGCCTCAGCCTGAATCCCAGCTCTCACACTTGAGAGCTGCGTGCTCTTGACTTCCCCAAGGTGGTTTCTTTAACAGATAGGATTCTGATAAATGAATGCAAAGCACTTGGCATTCTTCCTGTATTTCCTCTCAAGTGACAGCTATAAGTAAGACTACTGTGTATGATGGTGCCATTTATATGCTTCACAATGTTTCCTGGTCTATTGGCAAGTAGGGGTACAATCCACACCCCCTTTTCACATGTCAAGTTTATGTCCTTGTGGGTCAGGGCTGCATACACCTGGAGGAAGGATGCTTGCTTCTCCCCAGCAAGGAACCCACCCTTTGCCTAGCAGTGTATCACTTTGAGAGGTAGGGGAGAGAGCACTTTTTTTTTTTTTTTTATGCCTACAGCACCTGGTCTTCGTAGGTGGTCTCCCACCCATGTACTAACTAGGCCCGCCCCTGCTTAGCTTCCGAGATCAGACATTGGGCTTGTTCAGGGTGGCGTGGCCGTAGACCATGGACCGTGGCCTCACTGGGGTGCGAACCCAGGACCTTCTGCGTGTAAAGCAGATGTGCTAACCACTACACTATGGAACCACGTTTGTGCTTTTCTGATTCATATAAAATAATAAAGACTGGTCGTAGCTCTGGAAATAGGATAGATATATTATAAAGCTAAATACGTTACACTTTCAAATGACTTCATAATAAACATTTTCGCAAGGAAAGCCAAGGTATCTCATGACTTTTTTCCTAAATGCCTGTGCATTCTGTCCACAATCTATGTTTTATTTTTCCAATTGAGAATACTGTGCCATCTTACCTTATATAATTTTTTTGAGTGCAATTCTAGAATCTGAGACAAAATATAAGAAACAGAAGACATCTTTCAAAGCAAAATTTGGTGTTCTGCTACTGCGCAAAGAGCAATAAAGAGGATCGTGAAAAGGCGTGCTCCAGCTGCACGGTGCTGCCATGCGCAGTATGGAGAAGTGTGATCCTCAGAGCTGATTAGAGAACTAATTATAATTAGTACTGCTATATGGCCTAGTCAACTTCAATATGGTTAAGAAACTAGATGTTCGAAACTGTCCAGTTACACCTAAAACGTTCAAGAGATGTCACTGAGACTGAAATATGAGTAGAAACATTTACGTAAGTATAGATGTTTTGATGCTTTGCCTTCATGAAGCTTCCTCCCCATCTCTCCAATCTGTTGATCTCTCCCACTTCTGAATCCTCGTGACACTGACACATTGTGGAGAAGAAAGTCACTTGGACTCCAACCCCGACTGGATACCTACAGGCAGGGCAACGTCAAGAAAGTAATGTAACCTCTCTCAGCATCAATTACATCTTAGGTCCAGCTGCTGTGAGGCTTAAGTGAGATAATGTATGTCAACCACTGAGCAGAAGTGCCTACCATATGGTGATCTCTCAATAATTAGCAGCAATTAATATCATCTGATATTTTTAACATTCTTCCCACTGTAATGTACTTGCTTGCACATCTGGGGTGATGTGAACCTCCTCTAACCACCTGAAACCCAGGCTATGTCCCAAGCTATGCCAAAATCGCGGTAAGAATCATGAGTTTGGTGCTACGGATTATCAAACACCTGGGCTGAGGAAAAGCTGCAGAAGCTCATAACACAGATCTGTCAGCCTCTAGTCATTCACTCGTCACGGTGTATGTAGCTAACTGTTTTTGAATGCATGCTTCCTTAAGTGAAAACATGTATTTCTCATCAAAGAGAAATTAAAAAATAATTAAAGTCTATGAGCAATCATTGTAACTTCTGCAATATGGTCTACTGTGCCGTCTCAATCAACCACCAAGAATCGGAGACCGTGGCTGATAACAGTTGGCTGTGTACTTTCCTACAGAAAGACACGTACATGATGAGCTGGAAGAGTGATGAAACAGGCATTGTCATTGACCCAAAAGTTTACAGCTCTCATTTACCACCTCGCAACAGGGCTTCCAGAACGAATATATCTTGCCTTCTGATTTGAAAGCTAATTTATTTTGAATTTATTTGATACAAAATGAAAGCAATTTCCATTTTCATTTCAAACTAGTTTCTTGGAGCTGCAATCTAAAACAGAGATGTTTAAGACAAGCCAGTGTAGAGGGTGGTAAAAGGCACTTTTAGAGGCAGACAGCCCTATGTTAAAATCTTGGGTGTACTATGTAATTGATATAGAGTGAAAAAGTATGACAGCCTGGTAGACGGGTGTTTATGAGAACTAGATAAGATAATGCATGATCTGTTTAGATGGCTCATGGCATGTTGTAAGCATCCAGTAAACAGTAATGATTGTTCTGCCACCAAAATTATCAATTACAGTGAAAGCATTCAGATAAATGGTGGTAAAGGCCAGCTTAAACAAGAATATTAACAAAAATAAAATACTGAGACAATTGTTAAAAATGTGAGCTCCAGGAGGCAGAGCTATTTGTCTATTTTTGTTCACTGCTTTATCTCCTGAACTAGAACAATCTCTGACACACAGCGAGTGCCTAATATATATTTGTTGAATTCATTAATAATGAGCCCTAGGAAATTACATTCCAACAGAGGACCCTTCAGAACTGGGAAAACATTAGGATGCCTACCTCCTTCATCCTCCCAGCATGCTCTCTGCTGAGGAATTGACAAGTTTGGTCATGGTTGGGAAGAAGCAACACCACAGCTCAGAGCTTTTCGAATGTGAAAAAGAATTTCTTTTACAGTACAGACTCTCCTGTTACAGATCTCTTGTGATTCTTTAGTCACTAAATGGAAACGATTTCAGTCCTTGTGGATAGCAAGTGACGTGAGTGCCAAGAGCAAAGGACTCGATACTGGATATTTGGCCTTGGCCTCAGGTCTGCTGTTCAGTAGCTGGGTGACCTGAGGTCCCCGTAATAACCACCCACCAGTGTAACTTATAAGAAGTCAGAAAATCTGTTCAACAGGAAAGAGAAATAAAGTTATAAAACATTCTGAGTCAGCTTCCTTCTCACTAAAGAGACAAACGCCTTGATTGTCTCTGCCACAAGATTCCTGAAAAGATCAAATAAAAGCACTGAAAAATGATCACTGTACAAAAATATTTTTCTTTGTCCAGAAAAAAATACTACTTTATTCCAGTCATAGCTATAGCTTATTGTTAAGATTTTTGAAAACGATGGAAAAGAAAGAAATTGAAATACCTGGACTATAAGAAGCAAACTGAAAAAATATATATATATGGCTGCTACTAATAACAAAAGCTTTAAAAATGTATTTCCTTTCAGAATACTTTCTTAGGGACCTAATTTGAAAATTTGGCTTCTTGCAACAGCTCATTTTTTATATGGCGGCCCTAAAAATAAATAATATGCAAAAAAAAAAATCTTTCTGCTCACTTTTTAAACAATAGTGAAGAAAAAAAAGGGTGATGGGAGAAGAGGTGGGAGGTGGTCAGTTCATTCTGATTCTGAGTTTTGTCTAGAATAGGGATTATAAGCATAGGTTATTCCCAATCTCTAAAATCACAAACACAAATAAATGATTTGTAGAGAGTTTGAAACACTTTGTGTCACCAGAAGAAAAACACAAGAAATATACTGAATTGAGAAAAGGACACAAATGCTCAGCAGATCCTCAGGGCCGAGCCGCCTCCTGGGTATCTCCTTTGAGCACAGTGGTGCCTCCTTCAAGGTCGCCAGGCCCGAGAGGCACAACAAACATGTAGCAAAGGCTCCAGAATAAAGAGATTTGCTTTTTCAAGAGACGGGAAGCAGGAATCACAGCTTGGCGGGGGCAGGCAGCCCCGACCGGGAAAAGGACTGAAGCGGAGATGCTCTGGGCGCTCTCCTAAGAAGCCCTGAGTGTCGTCAGTCCTCAAAGATCAGGAGAGGTTTGAGGACAGCCACCTGATGGAGGGGCCGCTCTGTCTATGATGAAAGCCCATGTAGCTCACGGCCCAGCAGTGGTTTCTCCTGGGGAGTGGGCATTGCGATACGAATGTGTGTTTGCTTTCCCGTGTTTTCCCAAATCTATAATAAACTGCCATTTTTTTAACAAGAAAATAGCAAATAAAAAGGTTACAGTTCAAAAATCTGTCTCAATGATATTGATGAGATTTCAGTAAAAAGAGCTTTATTATTATTATTATTATTATTATTATTATTATTATTATTATTTCAAAAACTCTTTACCTTCTTAGTCTGAGAATTCATTTCTCGGAGCCACCGTTTTACCCCGGTCCCTGCCCTAAAGCTTCCACTGTAGCATCTCAAAGAATCGATTAGGCTGCTTGACTGTTTTTCCAGGAATGATTTAAACATCGTCTACATGTGTAGGCAACACTTCGCCGCCATCTGCTTCTAATGATGACGATAATGAAGGAGATTACAGCACTGCAGATCAAGACTCCCAAGAAGTGCGGATGTGTTTACAAAGCTGTGGAGATTAACTTAGGTCACAGCTTTGGGAAAATGAAGTAAGTGTTTCAGCATCGTCTTTCTGCCTTTGCTTTTAAGGATTTCCACTTCCCTCCTAGATGAGCTGTAGATGTGGGTGCCAAGGACATGCCCTCTATCCCAAATGGGTGTAGCCCTTGTATATCATTTCAAAGAACTGACAATCGATAGGGATCAATATGGTAGGTTTATTAATCTGTGAATTGCCTGAGAACCACTAATGTATGGTTTCTTAAAGCTGGTTTGGGGGAGACTACTTGGGCCTAAGAACAAGAGGGACACTCCTACCCCCACCCCTCACTCATCTCATGGTAATGGAGTCTGGACCAGTCTTTATCAGACAGATCTCCTATCCGGTCATGAGTTCAAATTCTGCATGGGCAGTAGGTGCATATAGTTTCCTTACACTGAGACAAGAAACAGAAAGCAATTCACTTCCCTTTTTTAAATTCACGAGGCAAGCAAAGAAAGGGAGAAGCATGAGTCTCAGCAACCAGATGAGTGCAAACCCAAAGAAACTACGAGAGAGAGAATCTGAAATTGCTCACTTCGAGGTTCCCCACTTGAGGGGAAGAGAACAGAGTCTTCTTTGGCACAGAAAGAAAAACTTGACTGTTTTTTTCTCTCTTTTTCCCCATTTCTGTTCTCACTTAACCCATTGAGTTCAAATGCTGAGATTTTGGTCAGCCAGGAAGGAGTAGAGCTTCACTCAGAAAGATCAGCAGTGCACGGAGGGATGCTGTGAGCATGACCTACAGCCTGGGCCATTTCATTCTTGTCACCAGAGTCAGAAAAGACATTACTTAAATTAGCATCACAGATAAATTAGCATCCTAAGCCCAAAATTCTTCACCTCTCCTATTTCACAGCATACCCAGCCACATTGTCCAAATATTGCCCAATGAGATACACAATGAATAACATAAAAATCCCTCGAATTTGAACGTGGATCCTACCACCCATTATAACATTCCAAGGGAGAAAGTAAAATAAAAAATTAATTCTCCTCTGCCTGTTAAGTTTAGAGAACTGAAATTCTTGCTCCTATGTTAGGCAGAATAATGGGATGATGTCCCTTCCCCCAAAGATGCCCACGTCTGGAACCTGAGGATATGCTATCTCGCATGGCAAAGGGGTGTTAAGGCTGCAGATGGAATTAGCATTGCTCATCAGTTGACCTTAATACAGGGAGATGGTCCTGGATTGTCTGGGTGGGTCCTGTGTAATAAGAGTCCATAAAAGGAGAAAAGAGAGGCAGAAGAGGAGGCCAGGAGGTAGCCAGACGACTTGGCTATGAGGATGGAGGAAAGGGGCAGAGAGACAAGACATGCGGGAAGCCTCTTGAAGATGCAGAAGGCAATGGTGCAGATGCCTCCTAGAACGATGAGGAGTCAACACAGGCCTGCCAAGACCTTCACTCCATCCCGGTGTAACCAATTAAACCAATGTCCACTTTAAACTTAGAGACCCATAAATTAATATGTATGTGTCGTTTTAAGCCATTATGTACGTAGTGATTTCTCACAACAGTCTAGAAACGAATAGTCCCCCTACTTCCTTCCTCTGTTCTCCCTCAGCCAGACGTGCCTCGCTCTGAGGGGGTCTTGGTGCTTCGTCAGAAGCTGCATCCAAGCCACCTCCTGATGGAATGGTACAGCTCTCAGCAGCTCCAAAGCTGAACTCGTTTCGCACCATTACCAATTTTTTGAAAGGACCCATAAGAATATTACAGCACCAAATTCATGCTGATACAATTTAGGTGGAAACAGCCAAGCCCCCAGCCTCAGTCAAGAGCAGCCACCATACACAGAACTGGGCTACTAGACCCCAGTACAGCTCACAGTGCCATCCCAAGCCAGAGGGCTAGGGCTGGCTAAGAAAGGGAGATGTTTTGGGCTTTGGTTCTGCCAGAACATTCTCGTCTAGTCCAGGAGCCCCTAACTAGAACCAGGAAGGAGAGATCTTGTATTGAGACATTAGTTGTGACCTTGCAATTTCTTGGGGAGTGGAGGGGAATTACATTTATTATACACTATCTCCTAAGAGAGGCCTCCGGGACTCACCTAACACACTACATTCAGACAGGTATAGACAGACATCTCCTCTTAGGCTCTCGCCCCCTGGAATTCCATCTCTATTTTGAACTGTAGGTTCCAGAACTCAATAGTGTAGACTCTGCCTAGCAACACTGTCTCTGGAAAGAAGGTTTTCTCACATTTATAAGATTTTTAACAGGAAGCTCATTAAAACCAGCTTCACCATCTTGGTTTCTCTGCTCTGTCATCCACCCCAGCAAGATTCCAAGGCATACTTTATTAGTGGCTACTGCCTCTTCCTCCTGCTCCTGATTACTCAGGCTTAGTAATAAAGCTCATCACTTTATGGCAGTCTTCTGGTTCTCTACATTTGTCTCAGTTTAAAATTACCTTAGGCAAACTCATGAACATCCAAAAGCATGTGTGCCTCTGGGGGCCGATAAGAATCAAGACGCCCTGCACCAGGTGTTCTCTCTCAAATCTTTCCACCCCTCATCTTTTCAATTGTCCAGGCTTTGACCAATCTATTCAATTTTCCCAGTAGCAAAAACTTATGTCCTCACTTTTCTATCACGGATGGATATGTCTCCGAGTGCCACGGTTCCTGTTTTTCTCTTTTTCCTTCTCAGCAGGCCAAGTGAGGTTCAAAACAATTTAACCTACTTTCTAAGTGGCTTTTCTTTCTTCCCAACCCTACGTGGAGCTGGATCCCTGTGCTTTCCTTCCTTCCTGTTTGTTTTCTGGCTAAGCACAGACACTTTCAAATTCTGTCTTGTGCCATTCCCAGCCAGAGAGGTATGTATGCATTCAGTCCCAGATCTGCTAAAACTAAACACAGCCTACCACCCAAGAGATTTTTTCCAGGAATTGACAGCAAATCCAGGCCTAGTTTTAATCGTGTTGACCTTTCTGGCTGAAATTTAGGCTGTTATCTATCCTGAACATCTCCTCCGTAAACATCCTGCTCAAGCTCCCCACATAGTACCTACCATACCTGTTCTTGTAAGTAGCTGTGTTATCTTGAAAAGAGGCTATGTAAATTTGCTTTGTTGACAGTGTCTAAGCAGTTTGAACAAATCTCATGTAACCTCCTTAAGAGTCTGTCCTAGGTTTTATGTGGCTCTCATTTACTCTTATGATCGACCCATCCACCCCCAAGCTGCCAAGAGGAGGTTTCTCAACAGGGCCCCAGCCCGTCTCCCGCCAGCAAACATTCCCATCCACGCTGAGAGTGTACTGCTTAATGTGGCTGAAACTTAGAGCAGAAATCCATTCTCTGATCCCGTAACCTCTTTGCTTTTAATTCTTCCTTTAAAAGCAGTTAAATATGGGGGCACGGCTTCTTCCCGTTGACATCTGTGCTGAGTTCTGTCTTTTTGTTAAAAAAATTTTTTTTCTCGCTCCATTTTAATCAGCACATCTTTAATTTTTCTAGTGCCCCTCTCTGACTTGACAATAAAAACTTGTTTGTTTTTTTTTTAAAAAAGAATTCTGTTCCAATGTAACTGATGAAATTTGAAAACAGGCTGTCCCAGACATAAGATGTTTTAATGTTTTTCCATTAAATAGGCTTTCTGTCTCAATTCGCTAGGACAGCATGTTGCTGATAAAGAAGGCGATCTTATTCCTCTTTATCTGTTTATTGATTAAAAATGCAGCATTTTTCTGTAACTGATAAAAAATGAGACATTATTCTGTAATTGTAATATGCACTTATAAATGGAACAATCTAGAACCATCTTGAGACCTTATGGAAACCAAGGACCCCACAGTGTCTGGAAACAGAACGAATCTAAGTCTACACAGCTGCCCCTTTTCTTGAATTAAATGAGAAACAAAACCTAGACAGCTGTGGGGGAAGCTGAATTAGCACTCTGTCAAAGCCCGAATATTAACAATCGAAAGGCTAAAACGTCGCACGTTCACGCCATAAATGTACAATTTGTCTGCTTTTTGTAATTTAAATCCCCATTAATATAATTTAACTGCAATACTGCATCCAACCTACTACAACCTTCTAGGCCAAAGCTTGATTTATCATTCATCATAAGAACAAACACTCAGCTTCTCTATGAGGTAACTTTTTCCCCAAATGGCAATAAGAGTAGGAGGAGATGTTTGATGCCCCACGCCTGTTATTTGTCCCTCTTGCTGTCTTTCTGTCCAGAAATCTGGTGAGTAGAAGTAGCAAATGGTGAAGTTAGACTAGAGATGACTAGTGGGGTGGGCCCAGCAGAGCCCTCTGGTCTACTGCTACCTATGGAAAGCAGCTGGACCCACGGAGCAGGCCCATCTTGACTTACACCTGTGGTCTTAGACTGATAAGCTGGAACATGGGGCCTTCCCATTATGGGAACAAGACCAGCACAGATGAGTTTAATTCATTGAAAGAGAAAGCAAAGAACCACCGAGTCCATCACCTGGAAGACACTGGGGCAGCCTTGAACGCAGAGCCCAGGGGCCATGTGGAAAGCAACGAGATGGTCCAGGGCCCTCCCTCCCTCCTCTTCTCCCAACACAAGCTCCTGAGGTCAGCCCCTCCCCAGATAGCCTGGACTTCCGGGAGGATCCTTGCTTGGGCCCCAGGATGGAAAAAATGCACCTCGGGCTGCAATGCTCCCCTGTCCTCAAGTGTAGGCCTAAGTTCAAAGCACTTCCATCTTCAAGCCCAGGATCTGGTCTTGGAGCCGAGCCTCTGCCCCCCACAGCCCATGTAGCCCCCAACCCGGCGCAGACCCCACCCTCCCCAGCCATAGACCAAAGAGGGGGTGGCCCCGGCCCCTGACCTTTTTATTTCCTTCATGAGGTTATTTAAAATCTCAAAGAAAAAGAAAACTTACTGTTTCACGAGGCTGCCAGAGAAAGGGGATTCTGGCCTGAAGCAGTGGTCCCTAGTGGGGCAGAATCAGCATCACCTGGGAACTTGTTGGAAACGCAAGCTTATTGGGCCGCAACCCAGACCCATCCAATTAGAGGTCCTGGGGGCGGGGCTAGCAGTCTGTTTCTCGCTCTTTCAGGTGATGGCTATAGGCACCCAAATTTGAGATCCACAGGACTCAACAACATCATCACAGATGTCAGGTCACTAGATACTTCTCTACAAGGAGAGAGAGGCAAACAAGCAGACAAAGAAAGAAATCCACTCCAAGACTGTCT
>PVKZ01004324.1:0-87986 GCA_004027375.1 Macroglossus sobrinus
TCAGCCTTCTCAGAGCCCAACCTGAGTGACACGGGGTTGTGGGCAGGAATACTGTATCCCGCTTGTCCTCCAGGGCTAGAGTTGGGCCCTGATTCCTACCTGGGCTTATCCACCCCCCATAAACATCTTCCTGCTGAGAGGGCAAACGGCACGGAAGCTCCTCTCTTGCCAGTCCCCTCTTGCTATCCGGGCACCATGGCAACCCTACACCTCCCTGAACTGTGGCTCTTTCTCTGCCCGGTTCTAAGCCCCACTATTGCCCTGGCCCTGGCTGGGTCGACCCCACGAGGATCCAGCTGCTCAGAGCAAGCCTCCCGTTCAGGGATTAAAAGCCGTGGGGCTTGCTGGCTTTCATTGTCACCTCAACGGCAGGTCCCAGCCCTCACTATGGCCTGCAGCATGCCCTCTGTAAGCTTTGCCACAAATCCCCTGGCTCTGCCACAGGTTAAGGAACTGGTGTCTGTCTCCTTACTACATTCTGATGTTCTTAAGGACAGGACCTGTGTTTAAGGTTGCAGCCACAGCATCTTACCCATAGTAAGTGCTCAGAACAGGTTTGCATGTAGGCTTTGGTGCCAGGCCTATACACGCTGTGACAGGAAGGACCAGGGACTTACAGCTCTCTAGTAAGGAAGCTGGCACTGGCAACCAGAGCACAGCGTGGTGGCAGCCACGAGCAAGGCTTTGTGGCCAGGCCGCCAGGGTTTGAATCCTAAATCCATTGCATATTAACTAACGCCCCCCGAGCAAAGTTGTTTTAACACCTCTGTGCCTCAAATTCCTCATCCGTGAAATGGAAGAGCTAATAGTGTCTTTCCTTCTGGTACTTGAGAGTATTAAAAGAGATAATACAAGGGTGGAAAAATAGTCCTGGTACGTAGCTAAAGCTCCATATGAGTTGACTGGCAGTATTTAATAATTTAGGTGGACTAAGGCCAAACAAAAAAAAAATGAAGAAGTATAATATTTTGTCTGAGCTAATATTATATGTCTGCGCCCCAAACAGATGGAAGTAGATACTCAGAAATGCCAATAAGAGTTATCTGTGGTGGGTGGGATTAATAGAAGACTTTTGGTTTCTTTTACATGTTTGAAAATAATTTCTAACTTTCGTGTAGTGAACTTACATAAAATGACTTTGTAAAGTAGATATCCCAAAGACCTGATAAAAAAAAAATCACCTGCGACTGCTAACGACTACGTCCCCCTCGCACTCTCCATCCCCCCAAGTATGGTTCTGGCTACTCCTGCTGGGAATAAAAGAAAACCCGCTGAGACGTTGTAGCTGGCATGGGGGGGGCACACTTCCGTGGTAGTTTGCTTTCACACTCAACTAGAAAGGGAGCTCTCTTGTGTCTGGAGTGAATCTCTGGCATTAGTCATAGGGACACTCCAGGCAGGAAATGGTATAATTACAGCCTTGCTCTGCAAGGATAATGCCGGCCGTCAAGAGCGGTGTGCGTGAGTCAAGCCCGAGTCGCCTGACTTTGGTGGAGACGTGATTGCTCTCCAGCTCCAAGGAAGCCGAAGGCGAGACGGTCTGGGTGGGCCAGAGCGTTCAGAGTGGGGCAGAAGTGTTGTGACAGCCACAAGGATTTCCCAAGGACCCTCCCATTTGGGAGGAAATGGGGAGTCGGCTGGAATATTGGAAAAGGATTGCTACAATCCGGGAATTTTGTCGAGGACAGATGACCCGCGTCTGACAAGTGATTTTTCCAGCCAGACTCTGTGTCTTCTTTGCAAATAAGAGCAGTTTGTACCCATAAAAGGGTCATGACTAGTGCAGCCACACATGTCCCCTCAAGAGTACAAATTCTGAAGCCTGATGAAGTGGATAGACAAATGACCAATAAAATGTGTCCATTCCCAGCCACTGGGCCACCTGCCCTGGCTGTTCCCTACCCCTGCTAGTGGCTGGGGACTTTCTGGGGGTATTTGGGCCAAAGGAGATAGACACCGAGGGGCTCTGGGAATCTCAGAAAAGGGCCTCCTCCCCCCTCACGGTGCCCACACTGGTAAGGGAACCTGTCTCAAGCATGGCTCAAGGAAGAAGAAAACTTTACAGTGGTTCATGCTGGTGACACCCCGCCTGTAAAGAATCACATGCAAAGCTGAGTCCTTCCCGCCCCGCCCCCTCCCATCACCATAACAACCCTCATCAAGACGGACAGGATGAGCAGCTTGGTGTTTCTTACCCGGGGTTTTCTCAACCCTCCCAGCTGCCTGTGGCTTTCGGCATTTTGAGACAAACGACATGTATCAGTGAGCCGTATCACCCTTTCCTGAATTATATCCTACTGCCAAGAGTGACTCTTAAATTCTTGCTTGCCCTCCCATAATCCAGCACCCGACCTCAAAGGACACTCATCAGAGCTACATTAATCTCATGAAGCAAACAAGAGAAAGAAAGATAGAGGCTTGGAACTGAATCCACGTTATTGCATTTTAATTCCGAAAGGAAGAGAAAAAGCCCTAAAAAGGAGAGAATGCAGAAACTCTGAGCAGAGGGTGGCCCTAGGCTGGGGACAAGATAAAACAGGACGTTGGAAGAAGAAATGAGCCATTCCACGTGCTAGCCACAGTGCAGTGGCTGCTCCCCTCAGAGGTCACAGTGAGGCATCTGGCAGTGACCCTGGGCTGCCCTGCTCAGCGGGCCAGGCGGTCAGGAGAGGGACAGCAGCAAGGACCGTGTGGGCAAGCTGGCGCTCCCACAGCCCTGCCCCTGTCTCTCTGTGCCGCTCACCAGTGACAGCCTTCGGGGTTGCTGCTCTGCTTCCGCCCCTTGTCTTACAGAACCTTGGTGTCGGCCAAATCAAGCTCAGAACCACAGCAGGAAGGGGATTTGGGAAGCAGAGTCCCCAGAGTCAACGAGTTGACAGTAGAACAGTCCGGCCCAAGCAGCCGCCCAAACTGGGGCTCTGCAAGAGAAATGCGGGCTGTTTGGATCACTGAAAATGTTGAATCTGGGCATCGGGGAGGCAAATGGCAGGCCAGGCGGGTCTGAGACCGTCCACACCTCTGGCTGTGTTTCTGTCTCAGCCCGCTCTGACCGCCCTGTGAAAACAGTTTCCTCTTGAAGTCTGTGCAATATCTAGAAGCATTAGGAATGTGCGTTAGTCAGGATTTAGGACAGGAAATAGAGCAGAAAAGGATTTAACATAGAGAGTGAAGCCCTTACGGAAGTCACTGGAAGGACTGGGGAAGTGGAGTCAGGGGCCACCACTGGCCTACAGGTGTCACGGTCCAGCCTCACAGCTGTGATCCAGATCAGGACGTCGCCATGCCTGCTTCTGGCTGCAAAAGTGTGACAGCAGCGGGTTAGGGGGCGGGGGAGGGGGGAGTCGGCTCCCACAATCACTCACGCCCACCTGAGCTTTCTCACCAGCACCTCTGTCTCGTGTCCACCCTCCTGGATCGGTCAGCTCAGCTGGCCTTAAGTCCTTGCCGTAACATAGTGTCGCAAACAAGGCGGCCTGAAAACAGAAATTAACTCTCTCACAGTTCTGGAGACTAGAAGGCTGAAATCACGGTGTTGGCGGGGCCTGCTCCCTCTGAAGCTCTGGGCAGAATCCTGCCTTGGCTCCCCTCTGGCTTCCGGTGGTGGCTGTCAATCCTTGGCGTGCCGTGGCTTATAGTTGCACCATCTCTGCTTCTGTTGTCACGTGGGGTTCTCCCTGTGTGTCTCTGTCTTCACATGGCATTCTTCTCTTCCTACAAGGACACTAGTCATATGTGATTGTCCCCCCTCTCTGCTCCCATGACCTCATCGTAGCTTGATTACATCTTCAAATTCTCCATTTCTGAATAAAGGCACATTCACAGGTACTGGAGGTTAGGACCTCGACATATATTTTGTTGGGGGACACAGTTTAACCCATAACACTTCCTAACCTGGCTTAGGAGTATCTATTTCATTGGCAGAACCTCATTCACCACCAGGATCCCCAGCCAATGAGTCTGGGACACACCATGTTAGCTTTCCGACTCATCAAACAGAGTGAGGGCAAAGAGAGAGGGCGAGCCTGCCCGTGTGTGCAGCACAGTGCCACCACGCAAGCGCCACTGTGTTCTGGCTGGACAGGTGACACGGTCGTGACTCACAGAGTCAGAGACCGTGCCCCAGAGTGGTTAGCAGCACCGGATCTGGTGTTTGAATCTGGCTTTGTCTCTGCTGGCTCTGAGGCCTTGGGCTGGTCAGTTACTTTTCTGTAACCCTTGGCTTCCATACCTATACATGGAGATAATTATAGTCACCATTTATCAGGGTTTACATAAGGATTAAGGGAGATAGATAATGGACCAGGCACACAGTAAGCAGTCTATAGGTGGTCACTATTATTAAGTTATCAAACTTACTAGGTTTATTCTGTGTCCCATCACGGCAGGGACCTGAATGAAGCACAGAACCATGGAAGAACCGCAGGCAAGGGTCCTCTGGTATGTTTAGAACTTTAATGTAAAAATCAGAAACTCTGGAAACTTGAACCAAGGCATAAACTTTCTGATGTGAGGATTTTTTAAATTCAGAGCAGTGACTCATCAGAGTACCAAGAAGCGAAGGGATTTATCTCTAGGGTAGATTCCTCCAAGTTTCTGTGTGTGATTACCTAACTTTAGTTGACATAAGAAAAGAAAAGGCAGGTGTCAGCTTCTGGGTGGGTGTTTACCTACACACATATTGTTATATAGTGATGCTCTCGAAAAAGGAAAGTAGAAGTCGTGTTTACCGCGTTGTGGGTTCAGGTCACAGGCCCTTTGTTGGTTTTAAAGTGCACGTCAAAGGGAGGGCAACAAGGTGATGGTCCGTGTGACTTCGTTAGGGACATGTTTTGAGTTTTAATGTTATGAAATCTGTCTTAGTGAGATAAAGCAGTGTCCCTTCCCACGGGACGACTAACGGGAGCTCTGACCAGACATGAGACTCGAGGAGACAATCTGCAAGAGAATGGGGGACAGGAGACCCGAAGAATGGAGGTAAGACAAAGTTCTGATCAAGCCTCGTTTATTGTAGGTAGGGGTAGAGTATATAAGGGGGAGGATTTGCATAAGCACGGTTGCCTTGGATACCGAACCTCAGAACATTCCATTTCCTTATATGACCCAAAAATGCAGAAGGGTCCCGGGAGAGGAGGGGGCTGCAAGGTCAGATTAGTTTAAGCAAATGGCTCAAGGGGCCCAGGGCAAGTCAGGGCATGTCAGGGCAACTGACTTTATGCTGTCTATCCTATCAGATAGCACAGGGCGAGGCAGACCCTGTCCCAAGGCGAAGTCGCCTAGATCTCAGGTATGAGAGCCTTGATAAGAACGGCTCTGGACAAAGCAGTAACGGCAAACCAGACCTTCGTTCCTCAGAGTGGGTCATCGAAAAAATTTAGCTCTTAAAAATTGAGCATCACAGAGAAAAAGGTGGGGCTGCAAATTGGTACAGCCACTCTGGAAAACAGTATGGAGGTTTCCTCAAAAACCTAAGAATTAATTTACATATGATCCAGCAATCCCTCTACTGGGTATTTACCCCAAAGACTTGAAAATGCATATCCGAAAAGATATTTGCACACCAATGTTCATAGCAGCATTATTCATGGTGGCCAGGACATGGAAGCAACCAAAGTGTCCTATGATAGATGATTGGCTAAAGAAGCTGTGGCACATATATACAATGGAATATTATTTAGCCATCAGAAGAGATGAAATACTGCCATTGCGACAACATGGATGGACCTCGAGATAATCATGCAAAGCGAAATAACCCAGACAGAAAAAGTTGAAAATCACCAGATATTACTTATACGTGGGATATAAACTTAAAAGCAACAAATGAGCAGAACAAACAAACAGAGACATGGACATGGACAACAGACTAGTGGTTACCAGAGGGGAAGGTGGAGAGGGTAGGCAGACAGGGTAAAGGGGGTCAAATACGTGGTGATAGAAAGAAATCTAACTATGGGAGGTGAACACACAGTGTGAATATATATATGCCTTACTGTTAAAGTGTACAGCTGAAACATTGGATTTCATTAACCAATGTCACCATCAAAAAATTAATTAATTTTAAAAAATTCATATAGTGACAGAAGATGACTAGACTTTGGGTGGTGAGCACACAATAGCGTATACAGATGACCTGTAAAAAGAAAAAGCTGAGCATCATACAATTCAATAGTAAAAAGGACAAATAACACTGTACAAAAATAGGCAAAAGATTTGAATGGGCATTTCCCCAAGAAAGATACACAAATGGCCAACAGGCACATGAAAAGATGCTCTCCATCACCGTGTCATCGGGGAAATGCAAAGTAAAGCCACGGCGACACACCAATAGAATGGCTAGAACAAAGAGGCAACCACGAAAACTGACAAAGGCTGACGGAGAATGTGGAGTGACCGGGGCGTTCGTACGTGGCTGGCGGGAATGCAGAAAGGTGCAGCCACTGTGACAAACAGCATGGCAGCAGCTTTCAAAGTTACACAGATGCTTACGGCATGTTCTGGCCTTCCCTGTCCTAGGTATTTATCTAAGCGAAGTGAAAATAGATCCCCACACCAAGATGTGTGTGTGAATGTCCACAGCGGCTTTTTTCATAGTCACCTCGAACTGGAAGCCACCCAAATGTCCATCAACTGGTGAAAAGATGAAGAAATTATAAAATATGAATACTCAACAATATAAAGGAACAAACCACCAATACATGGAATTGACAGGGATGAAGCTCAAAAACATTAGGTCAAGTGAAAGACGTCCAATGTGAGAGCATTTGTGTAAAACTCTAGAAAAAAGGCAAAAGTATAATGATGGGGAAAAAAATCTTTGGTTCTTTGGGGCTGGTGGGGGACTGGGAGTGACAACACAGGGACACGGGGGCTTTCTTAGATGAGGGGATGATTTCTGGTCTGGATTGGGGCGATGGTTGCACAATTATACAAACTTATCAAACTGTACACTTTAAAAGGGTGGATTATACTATAAGGAAATAATATACATATTTATGCAAAAATAAGCACTGAGTTCTGATGTGACAGCCTTGGGGACGGGGTGAGGGGTTGCTTCTGACGGACCGGAGCGGGACGATGGCTTGGGGAGGGCCACTGCAGGACATGGCTGATCTATGTGACGCCTGAACCCAGAGATTCGTCCCCTAAGGTCAAGCCCATCAGTTATAACTGGGAACTTGTTCTACGAGGGGCTGTTAATAGCATTTCTCCACTTTTTTTTAAATTGTATAAATTTAGTGCGTTTGATTTCCGTATTGATATTTCTTACAGCTGCATAGAAGCGTGGAGATCGGTACCCTCACACATCAAACAGCAAATCTGGAGTGAGGATGGTGTGAAAGGAGAAGGCGTATGTGAAGCCGAGCGCATGGAAGGCATCCGCGAGTGGCGGCTATTGTCACTTGCCCATTGTCGATGCGCTGGGCATAGAAGGGCCAGTCCAGGCGTCTGGCCGGGGAGAGGCAGAGAAAGCCGGGGGTGCGATCAGAGCGGCGGTTCGCCAGCTTTCAGCTTCAGCGGCTCGTCTTTTTGTAACATATTTTGTGACGCCTTTTTTTGCTGTCCTGCGTGCAATAATCTATCCAGACATACGGTTTTAAAAGCAAGGAGGACAGTGCCCTTACTGCAGTCCAAAGAGGCCAAAGGAAAGGGATTGGTATAATAAAATAGCATTTCTTGCAACGGGTACATTCTTAAGCATCATTTGTGCCAGAAAATATTTTGGCAGAGACTTGATTGTGGCTGCTCCGAAAGGCAGACTGAGAAAGGTGCGTTGAAATTAGCAACTCAAATACCAGCTCGGCAGTGCTCCTAGTAACATGATTTTCTGAAATGGTGAACAGCTCTTAGAAAAACTCCCCTCCACCCCCCCAAAAAAGCCTTGTATCAGCTAGGGTTTCAAACTGGGAAAGGCAACAAAATCAAATAAGATACTTTGTGTAAAGTCCAATAAAGATATTGTTTTCACAGGTGAGGGCAAAGTGGAGTGGGACTAGCAGGATGCGTGCTTAGTTTGAGGCTCAGCTTTGAAAACTAAAGATTCAGAAGACCGGCTGGAGGAAGACGGGGAGACCGCCAGCTCTGTGTCCTGTCCCCCTCCCAGCCCCCGCTCCTGACATTACCCAGGTCGATCCTGAGCCCAGGGGAGGAGGGGGTTTGTCTACTTATAACTTACAAAAGGTAAGAAACTTGGTTGAGGGCCCAGGATTTTTCAACGAGTGGCCAATTGTATCTTGCTGGATTCTGTTACCTCGTTCAAAAGCTTCTGTATGAAGGTGGAATGGACAAAAACATCTAACTGCTAACGACTGTCCCTCAAGTTCATACAGCAGCCTACAATGTACAGAATTATTTTGCAGTCATATCACATGTAAAGATGCCAAATCTCCCAAGAGGGCAGCCATTCTGTTCGGTCTCGGAGTGTTTCTTGGCTGATGAGAGTTTTTGCGGGTCTCCAGTTTCCTCTTTGGTGCAGGGGCGGGAGTGAGTGGGAAGCCCACAGTCTGTGTAGTAAGGGAAGTAAGGAAGGGTCACCCCCATTTTATAGACTTTGTAAAGTCTATATATAAAATATGAATCTATCTATAATAATATGCATTTATATATCATTATAAAATATAGGAGATTGACGTTCAAAGAAGTGCCAACTGCCAACTCCACACAGGATCACCCAAACAAACTTTAGAGCTGGAAGAGCTCGGTTCACTGCTTTCTGCAGCAAGGGAGGCCCCTGTCCCCCAACGTAGAGATCCGGGGCACCATATTTATAGGACTTGGGGCGGGGTGTGGTGTAAGTGGGTCTTTGACCATGGGGCATGATTGGGATTGCACTGAGCTCTTGACACAATAGTTGAGGACCGGGGAACGCAGAGAGAGGAAGGTGTTGAGTGAAACTTAAGGGCAAACAGCCACGTGCTAAGCCATGCCAAGCGATCTCTCGTTCTGAGAAAAGGAGGTGCTCACCCTGATGAAGGCGCGTTGAGGGATAAAGAAGAGGCCTGCCCTGAATTCCAAGTTCACCCACCGGCCTGAAAAATAGCTTGGTCCTTTCTCCCCAGCAGATAAACGGAATTTCAGGAAGTTCACGGAGCAAATAATAAAGTTATATGTAACTTCACCTTCCTGGGCAGAAATTTTCTGCGGAGAGTAGAGGGTTAATTTTAACGTACAGGCTTTTAGCTTAATCGTGTAGGCTGCAGGGCTGCAGGTGGATTTCTGCCCTGAGTATAGTGACTTCCCAAGGTGCCTTGGAGCATCCCTCCGGAAGTTGACCTGCATCTTCAGATCCAGGTGCTGGCCCTTCCCCCACACCTCCCCACCTGCCTTCAGTACTGTTGTGCTGTGCCCACGCTGCTCAGACTTTGTTAAAGGACGCTCTTCGACACTGATGCAGGGGAGGGGGCTTATGGCCCTGGAGAGCGTGAGCCCCAGGGATATTGTAGTGGGTTGCACACTGTGCCCCCAAAATTCAGCTCCATTCAGACTCCATTTTGGGGGACAGTGTGCCCCCAAAATTCAGCTCCATTTGGAAATAGGTTCTTTGTAGATATCCTTAGTTAAGATGAGGTCCTACTGGGTTAGGGCAGCCCTAAATCCAATGACCAGTGTGTCCTGCTAAGAGGGCCCTGTGAAGACACCCAGGGAGAAGGCCACGTGATGACAGGGGCAGAGATCAGAGTGATGCAGCCACAAACCAAAGACCGCCGGGGCTTGCCGGCAACCCCACACGCTGGGACGAGCCAAGGAAGGAGCCTTCCCCGGAGCCACCACAGGGACCCTGTGACCTCAGATTCCAGCCTCCAGAACTGGGGGCAGGGGGTGCCACGGTAATAAAGACATTTCTGTTGTTTGAAGCTCTCGCATTCTGCTAAGTGTGGCACGCACCCTGGGCTCACATCCCGTGACTGGGAGTCGTGGTGCCCCCCCGGGTGGGACAGGCCATCTCCCTAGGGCTCTGAAGAGGGCGGGAAAACCGAATGAGGGCCGAGGGATGGTGCCCACGCCTCAGCGTTTTTTCCTGGCTGTCTGGCCATTCTGCCAACATTCTAAACCCTTTTTAAAGATGGCCCCCAACGAATCAAACCTGGAAAAGCTCCAAAACACAACACCGCACCCCACAGAGCCTCCCAATTTTCCGCTCCAGAGGGGGACAGCCTCAGGCCCCACCAGCAGTGCACGGGAAGGGCACAGAATGCGTGGAAGGCCGGGCTCAGCACCCTCCCTCCCTCCCAGCGGGCATGGCCACCGTGGCAGCCTTCCCATTAGCACACCAGCACTTAAAAATCTGGGCCACTTAAGAAGTCTCCCGTCGGGCGCCAGCAGCTGCTTACAGAGGCCTGCCCTGAATTCCAAGTTCACCCACCGGCCTGAAAAATAGCTTGGTCCTTTCTCCCCAGCAGAAATAAGACTTGGTAATAATTAACGTAGCAAAGGACGGTCGGGCATTGCCGTGAGCAGACTGCGGGGACTCTCGTTAGAAGCCGTGACATGAAGGACACAAGGTCCCTGCCCTGCCCCTGCCCTCCAGGAGCAGTCAGTGAAAAATACGACCCGTGTGGGTCCCAATGTGCCCTCCCGTCCGTCTCCCCGTCTTGCTGGTGAGGAACTGAGGGCTCAAAGAGGCCAAGGCCTTTGCCCTGGCCTGGGGCCCTCGGGGAACCCCACGGGCGTTCCGTGCCAAGTTCTATGTTTTCCCCCTGGGGACATGATATGTACACATATAACGTTCCCAGGGAGAGAGGGAGACGTGGCAGGTGGCGGGAGGCAGCGGGAGCCCAGGGCCAAAGTTCCAAACTGATCCTGGGATGGGGGAGGGCGGAGCCCCCCGGAGCATCCCGCCACAGTAGCGAGAGGGACCTCTGAGGGCACCCAGCACCCGTGGGGCCTCACGCATAGTCTCTTATAGTCTTACAGCTCCAAAGATGTAGTAGGGAAGGGCCAGAACGCCGGGCCGCTCCTTCTGACTTAGAGCTGTGGTTTTCAATGTCACCACCCCAAAGCTCTCGTGGGGCCGGGTGGGATCAGGGGACTTAGAAATCCTGAGGCTGCTTCTCCACCTCAGAGATCCTGACCTCGTGGGTTGGGTGTGGCCTGGACCCGAGGTCATCATATAGCCCCCAAGGGGCGCTAAAGGCAGCGAGGTGACAAACCACAGCTTTAGCCATCGCCCCGTTTTCACCATCCTCTGCCGGTCTTTCTCCTCCTTTAACCATCACACTCAAAACCGCGGGAGCCGTAGGCGGGACGTGAGGTCAGCCTCACACCCCCGAGGCCTCCCCAGGCCAGGGCAGGCGAAGGGACACTGAGTGTGCACCTGTGTTTCGTGTGCTTAACTTTAGGGATAATTTACACTGAGTAGAAATGTACATAAAACGTTTGCGGTTTTATGTACACCTGACAGATGGCGTATCGTGGTGTAATCATCAGCCACGATCAAGATATAGAATGGTTCTGTCACCTTGAACGAGTCCCTAGGGGCACTGTGGAATGCCATCCCAGAGGCAGGACACGGGGTCCGAGGTCCCTCGTCCTATCTCTGGCCCAGGCACCTTCCCTGCCGGTCAGACGCAGCTATGCCCCCAGCAGCCCAGCTCGGCCTTGTTAGAGGCTCTGTTCAAAAACCCAGGATGCTAATGTCGCTTTCCTTGCTCCTCCGAAGACCAATTCTCCCGACCTGTACAGCACCCCCCGGTCACTATCTCCGGCGATCACTAAAGTGACTTCTGGCGGGAGAAAAAAAAAAAATTCACCTGCTACCCAAAGCAACAGTCACAAGAGCTGTCCTCACACAGCTGTCCCCAGCTCCCGAGAAATCATCTAATTGGTTTGGAGGTCACAGGATCCTCATCCAATTAGGGTCCCATCGCACCAGCCGCCATCTGCATGGGGCGGCGACAGCCCAGCCTGGGCTTTGGAGGACAAACAGTCATCCGCGCTCAGAAGCGGGGCCAGTCCTTCAGCAGCTGCCTGGCTCCCTGCAAAGGGAGACGGACCCTCAGGCTGGAGCTCAGCTTCAAGATGCTCGGGAAGCAGGATGGAGTGAACAGAACGAGAATTTTTGGCTCGGCCTCTTTCTTCTCCCTGAGCAGCCGCCATGAGGACAGAATGGGTTGCAGGGCAGGTCACAGGGGTGGGAGGGGGAAGGGTCTTTGAGATCTTCATTTTCAGACTTTATGGAAGGAGAGCTGCCCACCAAGAACCCCTTTGTGCCCACTCCATCACCCCTTCCCCTATGATGCTCATGCACTGAATTCTGGCCTCGTTTTCCAGGCCAGGGAGGGGACCCAGGGACAAGCTAAGAGGCGGGAACATGATGAACAGGGCACAGTGCACGGGTGGACATATATTTAACAAAAATGTTCCCATCTCGGGAGGACTTGCAAGAAAATGGAGAGGGCAGGGGTGAGACTCAGGCCACGTGGTGAAATCAGCGACCCCTCCCCCAACTCAAACGATTCCTCCCCCTTAAATCTCTCCTGTAAGAGTCTAACCCAACGTCTGCCTGTGCCCCCAGGACCCTGGCTATGGGGGCTTCCCCAGGCCACGCGGCCCAAACCCCTCAGACAGACGGGGGCCGGGGCCTCTCACAGGGAGCCGAGCGGCTGAGCCCTTCCCAGCGACGATGCATCCGGACCCCGACTCCACCCCCAACAAAAGGAGGGTCCTTTGTTTTGTTTGTTTTCTGGTTATTATTTTTTTTTTTAACACTTTGTTTGTAGAGCAGTTTTAGGTCTACAGAAAAATCGGGGGGGAGGCACAGAGAGCGTTGCCGTACACCCCCTGCCCACACCCCGCCCCCGGCACAGCCTCCCCCATTATCGACACCCCCTGTGAGAGCAGCACATCTGCTCGACCTGATGAACCTCCACTGCCACGTCGTAATCGCCGGAAGCTTACCAGGTACGGCCCCCAAACCCTCCGTGCTCCCCCTGTTCACCCGCCCTCTCCCCTCTCCCCAGTTTTGTCTCCACCGTTGTGCCGTGTTCAGAATGTCACACGGGTGGAATCATACAGTTTGTAGCCTTTTCCGATCAGCTCCTTCGCTGAGAAGTACACATTTAAGTTTTTTTTTTTCCTCCCTATCATTTTATGGCCTGATATCGCTCATTTCTTTTTAGCTTGGAATAATATTCCATTGTCAGGATGGACCACACTTTGCTTACCCATTCATTCACCTACCAAAGGACATCCTGGTGGCTTCCAAGTTTTGGCAGTCGTGAGTACAGTTGCTATAAACATTGTGTGGAAATATTTGTGTTAACGCAACACACTCGTTTTTCATCAGAGGGAGGGCGGGAGCCACGCAAACCCCCATCAGGCCCTGTGTCAGGCTTACCCTGAGTTGGTCAGTGGCAGAGGTCCTGGGCATCCCTGCCCCAGGGGACCACACGCCTTGCAGAGGACACCAGCAGCACCCTCATTAGGCCTGGGGAGGTGCCTAGTCACCTCCTGATGTACAGAATTCTTGTCTCAAAAGCAAACAATGCCAGCTGAAATCGTTATCCACGGCTACCAGGAACACAAGCAGGGTCCTGGTGACAACCAAGCCCCTCCGATTCTCAATCCTTGGGTCTTTGCTCAGGCTCCTCCACCCGCCGTAAACCCAGCCCCAGCCCAAACCTGGCCTGCTCTTCGACAGCTCAGATGACACTTTGTCTACTATCCCTAAGTGTCCCACTGGGAAGTAACACCACCTCTCCTCACCCTCCCTCTCCCTCGCCTCCTTTTTAATAAACTAATTTCAGAATAGTTCTAGATCTGCAGGGAAGTCGAAAGGCCATAGTGAGAGCTCCCATCTCACCCTCTACCAGTCTCCCCTAACGCAGGCATCTTATTATTCTGCCACATGCAGTAACTTTGCCCAAACTAAGACATCGACATAGGTACAATACTAAGAAAGGAACCTCACACTTTATTTGGATTTCATTAGCTTGTTCCTAACATTCTATTTTTTTTAAATTTTTTTTTTTTTGTCCAGGATCCCCTCCAGGTGCCACATTACATATTCAGATGTCATTTCTCCTAAGTCTGCTGGTCTGTGACATTTCCTCAGCCTTTCCTTGAGTTTGATGACCTTGACCGTTCGGAGGTGTGCGGGTCAGGGGTCATGTAGAAAGTCCCTCAGTTTGGGTTTGCCTGATGGTTTTCTCGTGCTCGGGTGGGGTTATGGGTTTCGGGGAGGACGGGCACAGAGGCCACGTGTCGTTTTTCCTTTTCTCCTCATCATACACCTCGCTCTTTGCTGCTTAAGGCCACATTCTCCCGGTCCCCTCCCACCTCTGGTCGTGTCTAGTCTGGTCATGTCTGGTCTGTCTTCCACAGATCGAACCACATGAAGTACCCACCCTCCACAGAGGCTGCTCGCCCTGAGTGGATGCCACGTGCCAGGAATAGTCCTAGCCCTGAGGGCCACGAGAGACCACTGGAGAATAATAACGATTGATAATAATAATAATAATAACAACAACAACAATATCAAATGCCTTCTCCTGGGTTCCTAGGTCTTGGGGCAGGGGAGAGAATCAAGGAACAGAGGTGGTTTTCCACTCCTAAGTAGGGTCTCAGGCCTTTCCTGGCTCCCCCGGCTCGGTCTGGTGCTGGTGTGTCTGCGGGTGGGGTGCTCTCTGCATAGATGGCGGGTTCTGCCTTAACGTGGCCTCCTTTGTTACTGAGGATGCCATCGGAGGGGGACAGCTGGGAGTGACAGCATCCCTTCCCTCTCCCACTGCAGACATAGGGTTCGGTGAGGACCAGCCATGCTCGAGTTACACGAGGGGCTGGAGGAGGCAGGTGTGGGTCAGCAGGCAGTGGGGTGGGGCTGGAGGAAGCCCATCAGGGCCCCGGACAAGAAAAGACATCTGGCATCTGGTATGCCCTCCCCTATATGTAATTCCAAATAAAAATCATAAAGCACAAAATTCATTTGTATGCTGAAATTATAATAATTTCGTACTTAATTATCTGGTTGCCATGGTTTTGCATAGGCTTGTCGAAAGTGAATTTTCCTCCTTCCTTCTACTTTGTCTCTGCACCAGAGTAAGTCCGTGAAGGCAGGTGTGGTATCTGTTTTTGTTTTTTTGTTTTTGTTTTGTTTTGTTATTTTTAAACACTGGATCATCATCTATAGCACTTAATGGACGCTAATAACAGTTAACACTTACTAAAGTTTGTAATGGACCTGGACCCCTTTCTAAATAAATGCTTTAGTAGAATCAGCAACATTTGACAAATATCTATTGAGCAGTGATTATGTGTTAGACGTGGTCATAGGTGCTGGGGATGCATCATCAGTGGACAAAACAGACAGAGCGACCCGCCTCCTGGAGCTGACACTCCCGTGAAGAAGACAGACCACAAACGAGATAAGTAAGCAAATGACGTGGCATGGCATAAGGTGACAGATGCTAAGAAGAAAGATCACGGGAGGATGAGCGGGGAGCAAGCTCATGAGATGCGTATTCCCCGTGTCTCGTAGATGAGGAAACTGAGGTAGAGAGAAGTTAAGGAACTTGTTCAAAATTGGATCCCTTGACTGTTAAGGGACAGATTTATGATTCAAACCCAGATTGTGACACCACCTGCCACACCATTATACCCTCCTGCCTTCCTAAATACGAGCTCAGTAAGATTGGATGGAGGAAGGACCGAGAGTCAGGCTGTGTAGACTGTGAATGCTACAGTCTACACGGAGGCCCATAGAGACCCCTTGGGGGCCACCACAGAAAAGGGGGAGCAGGCAGCCAAGGACACAGGGCCCCCAGCCCCTCTCTAGCCTCCAGCCATAGCAGCCCTCCTTTGATCTGTCATATTTGGGCTTCCCGGTGACCCGTCTCTTTAAGGAAGAGAAAAAATTTAAAACACTTGTTCTAGACCAAAGCGGAACCGAGGCAACTGGCAGAGTCTAAGTCAAGGCCAGAGCCGGCGAGGGTTTCAGACACAGCTCCCCCAAGCCCCCCGTTCTACCGGGGTGGAGCGCAAGGTTGAAACGGATGACATGACTTCCCCAGGGTCACACATGCAGTGACAGAGCGAACACCAGGACTCCTGTCTCCAGTCCAGTCTCCTTCCTCGACGCCGCTGCTGTTGACAGCCGGGTAGGTGACAAGGAGGAAAGCTGCTGTGATGCCGGCGTGGGCAGCCGTTACCGGTCACCAATCCCACTTCCTCTTCTCCCGGAGCCTGTGGCCAGGGGACATTTCCCAGACCCCCTCACCTTTACAGGGCGTTGAGTGAGCTGACCTCTCTATGGAGAAGGGTGCCACCTCTGGTCTGTGGAAGCTACTCGAAGCGTTTGAACTAGAGTGGGCATCGCTCAGTTGTTAGGGCCTGCACTCTGTGGCCACACTGCGCGGCTTCACATCCCTACTCCGCCACTATACGGGTGTCACTCTAGCAACCTCCTTCCTGTCTCTGCGTTGCAGCGCACACATGATAGGTAGGCCTTTTCAGTTTACTCATCATTAGGGAAGTTGGCTATCATAGGTTATGTATCTTATAGGCTGGCTGAGAATATTAGACGAGTTAATAGGCTCGTGGCCACATATCCGGTACATAAAAGAGGATCAGCAAAAAGTTAACGGCAACGACGACAAACAGGTCCACCCAGGTGGACTGAAGTGTCCTTCCAGCTTTTTGAAGGCCTTTGGCGACATCCTAAAGCAACTCGTCTCTTTGTCCATCTAGAAATTTAGAGCTTGGTTTTTTATGAGTTCTGTGGCGTGATCCCAGTTTTAATGGGTCGCTCCTCGACTGTCTTGGAAACACAGGTTGTGACACTACCTCTGCTCCGTCCCCGTTCGCCCACTCTCGTTGCTACCTCTCTAATTCGACATTAGATTTGATGATGAGATGAGCATTTCCTTTGCAGACATGGGAATTGTATGCTTCCAAGAGCTGGCAGAATTTTCTTTGGATGTGTTGACAGCATTTTTATCAGCTAGACATCCAGTAAAAGACTGGAGCGTGTCTGGCCTTTAATTGCCTTGCCCACCCATACACAGAAGCTGCTCGGAACATTCACCTGGGCTGCTTGGTCCTTTCCGACTGCAATACTATTGATGGAAACAGAACCACAGATCTTTGTAGAGATGAGAGAAGACTTTGACTTTCTCACTCTTCTCCAGCAGGAGTTTCCCACGCATCTGCCATGAAGGAGCCCATCCACTTCATAATTAAAGGGATACACAAAGATCACCAAGAATGGGTCGGACCACAAAGACGAGGTCAGAAATAAGAGAGGAGAAGAAAATATGAAAGAAAGAGCTGATGAGGGGAAATAATTATTTAATGGGATCAACGCTGACATTATCATAACTAAGAGGCGCGTTGAAGGGGGCAGGCGTGCATATTGTGCATCTCCCGTGGGTCAGCCACGGTGTCACAGTGCACTGGAATCCAGAAGACTCTCATCTGAGCTGCTACTACCTACCGATGCAGGTAGCTGAGAGGGTGGCCATTTGCAGCCATTTTGGCAGCTCTCGTAGGAGCAGAAAAAGTCTAAGCCAGGGGTACAACGGTCTTGCTGATGGCAGAAAGAGACTTTCCTCGTGCTGAGACTGAACTTCCTCTGGGAGAAACAAGTTGCTTTCTTCTTGGATAAATTATTGGGGAAATCAGTCGTAGCGACCATGGATGGAGAGATCGAAATGGGATCAGAGCACCCGCCGTCATCCCTAGCAAAGAGGGCAGAGAACATCGATCAGCTTCCAGCTACAACCAGAGGTGCCCACGTTTACAAGACACAACAAGAGACAGAGGGAGGCAAAGTCTTTTCCCTCCTTGAGATGATGAAACAGCAACACAAAAAGAGAGGGGCCAGGCAGGCCTGAAGGGGATCCCCACCACCCAGGCTGCCCCAGCTGAAGGCTGAACCCCTCACCTGTGAAATAAGCATAGAGACTTCACTCCCGTTTCCCCGCGTTCCCTAGAGACAGCTACATCCTGATCTCCTCCTGTACGCACATCCTGGAGCTCTGTGAGAGGATGTGACCAGCTTAAGGGGAAGAGTGGGCCTCTGGGAACCTGAGAGTAAAACTTGCTGGAAAAAAGTTGGAGGGATTTGGAGGAACGAGAGAGAAAAAAGGACAGGCTCTATGCGGGAAACCTTCCTCTTTTTCACGAGTCAGCTAGACTCATGGATCCATGCAAGGCCTCTCTTTTGTTTTATTTACTTCTTCTTTTTTTTTTTTTTTAATCTCCAGCCTTATCACCAGTTTCGTACATACCCTGCTACCTAGGCAGACAGGACAGACAGAAGTATGATGTGAGCACCACCAGATCTCCCTCCACCCTCGGTCTCTGTCTCCCTCTGCCTTCCCTCAGACCCACTTCTCCTCCTCGTGTACGGTACTAAACAGCTGGCCGATCTTCCAATCACACCTTTAGATTCAGACTCCAACGCTCTCTCCACGTCCGGAAGCCCTACGAGGTGTCAGACTGGCCCTGTCTGGCCTAACTCCAACCAGTCACTCTGGTCAGGTTGCTTCTTGAGTCCTGTTTCATTACATCTACCCTGCCAAAGGCCGTGGTTCGAGCGAGACATGGGGCGACCCCCAGGAGGGGGAGGGTGTTTCTCCCGGCAGACGATGGATGTCTGCTGAGGGCAATCACTGATGTTCACAGATTCTTCACCTCACCGTAAAAAGGACCTTTTGGTTTTTTTTATGATAATTCGATGCCGAGCATCCAGCAGCTCTCTGATAAAATCCTGGACCAGTTTCTCACCTCCTCCACGGAAGGCCCATACACCTCTTACTCCCAGTTCCATACTCCCCTTGCCCTTGGCGCTGCAAGGAGGCGGAGATGAGGATTGCGATGACACCAATTACAACAACTAACTAATAAGAACTTGTCATCCGTTATCGACTCTACTAAGCAGTGTCCATTCATTAACATCCCTTCTCGATATCCCCGTTTTACAAATAAGGGAATGTGCAGAGATCAACTTGCTGAGGACGGTAGGGTTAGTGTACGACAGAGTCAGGATTTGAAGCCACGTGTACCTGCTTCTAAAATCTTTGTACTTCCATCCTAAGCCCTGGTGAATGAATACCAATGACAAGGTATGAGCTAGAGTGTGAATGCAGAGAGAGCAGGGATTCACTTCTTTTTTGTCTCCTAGAACAGGGGTCCCCAGTCCCCAGGCCATGCACAGGTACAGGTCCAGGGACAGGTCCGTAGCCTGTTACGAACCAGGTCGCACAGCAGGAGGTGAGCGGCGGGCAAGCAAGAGAAGCTTCATCTGTATCTGCAACCACTCCCCAGCGCTGGCATTACCCTTCAGCTCCACCTCAGATCATCAGGCATTAGATTCTCACAGGAGCACCAGTCCCTGCTGCCAAACAGATTGGGGACCGCTGTCCTAGAGCACCAAGCACAAAGCTTTGCGTATCATAGGAATGTGACCGTTTACCAAACTGAGTGGAAGGATGCAGCTCAGGGAGATCTGGTCTGGTTTCTTCCCTGGGACAGAGAAGCATCAGCTTCAAGAGCTGCAGCTGCACTTAACCCGAAGATTGTTGAATGAAGGAGGTGGGTGAACTGTTCAGAGTTTGTTGCAAAATATCTAATAGGCAGGTTAGGCTTCCCGTGTACTTCGAGCAAGAGCGTGTGATTATGGTACATGCTGGTGTGTGTTCTTTCTGCCGTATTATGCTGTAATACCCATAATTTTCAGATCTGAAGAGATTTCTATCTGCGTTTTTGAGCGTTTTCACAGACTAATGGCGGTGAGTCTATCCATATTGACATGGCCTGTTTTGAAAGGTTAATAAGTTTGTTCAGCTGCTTGTCTTCTACTGATTTGATAGATGATGCATTATTATTATTATTATTATTATTATTATTATTATTATTATTATTTTATTTTCTAGTTACTAGATCATCCCAGCTAAGAGTCCAGTTAGACCCCGAATGCAGTCTTGCTGGGAATCCTGCTTCTAGGGTTAATTAGTATTTTTGATATTATTACTGAGGTTCTGGGATACAAAGGAGAGGTAGACAGACATCTGGGAACACTAAGTTTGGGGAGCGGGTGCATGCCGGCCCGCCCCTCAGCACGGTGATAGCAGGAAAGCAGGACATGAGGATGAAAAGCATCCAGGAGCAAAGCTTGGTGGCTGCCTCACCGAGACGCTGATGGAAGCATGAAACACGGCAGGCAGTGGTGCAGAGCGGGGCGGCCCCTGGGTCCCGATGTGCCTGCAGCAGGTCCGGGGTCGCTGCCATGGTTACTGTCGCACAGCGCCCCATTGCCACAGAGGTCCCCAGTGCTGGGGATGGCGCTTGGCTCTCCTTGTGCATAAATCTGAGGTTCAAAATGTCCAGACCTCATTGCCTTCCTTCTTGCATCCTCACTCCACCTTTACTTGTGGAACTTCGGCCTGTGCACCTGCCTAGTTATCCTAGGCTCTAGGGAGACTCCTGGGTTGGCCACGTGGCCCAAGTTTGGCCAATGAGAGCACTGCTTCCCTCTGCCACTTCATCGTTTCGGGTATATGCTCATGACCCAAGATGACCGATCGGACCTGAGCCAGGCCAATTAAAAGGCCAGCCCAAGAGTGCTGTCAAGACAACTGTGAAGGAGGTCCTCTTTTTCCGGTGGCGTTGCCCAGCTGGTAAAGTCTGCAGCTGCTGTTAACTGTATTTACCACCAGAGGAAAGAGCCTTGATCATACAATTCAAGGCACTGATTCTATCACTGGAGTTCCTCGCTATGTGAGCCAGTAAAGTCCCCTCTATGCTTGAAACAGTATAACTGTGTTTCTCTCTTACACATGAAAGAATTTTAATGTAGATGCCAGCACCAGACAGTTACTGGTGGCTGCCTAAAGCTCTGTGTTCCAGATTGCAAGGCTGCATCCCGGCACAGTGAGAAAAATACTGGGATTGATTAGCAATGTCTGCCTCAGGCAAGGAAGGGAAGGGAGGGAGCACATTTGCTTTACATATGCCTTTTCTAGGGTCAAGACTACACAACTGTTGCTGGGCTTTGTGGAAAAATGATCGGGTGGTACCACTAGTCTTACTTCCATGGGGGTGTTAGGAACTGAACATCTGTATTTGGACACAAAATGCATATGTGGAAGCCCCAACCCTCAGCGCGGGGCAATAGTTGGAGGTGAGGCCTTTATGGAAGTAATCGAGGTTAAATGAGGTCATAAGAATAGGGCCCTAATCCAATAGGATTGATGTCCTTATTGGAAGGACACCAAAGAGATCCCCTCAACCTGCACACGCACACGTGCGCGCGCGCGCGCACACACACACATACACACACACACGGAAGAAAGGTCACATGTGAACATGGAAAGAAGGCAGCCATCTGTAAGGCAGGAAGGGTGATCTTACCAGAAACCGACCCTGCCGAACCTTGCTCTGGGACTTCTACCCTCCGGAACTGTTAGAAAATTAATTTCCATTGTTTAAGCCACCCAGTCTGTAGCATCCTGTTAACGGAGGCCAGAGCAGACTCACACAGACGACAAAGCGAAATCGTGATACATGGTGACGGGGGCTTAATGTTGGTATAATCTGACTTTTTGGGACAAATGGCTGATATCGGCCAGGACCCTGACATGCTCCCTGACCACTGTATTTATGAACCTCTTCCAAGGACTGAGACATGTGATCTTGGAGCAACCGTGGTGCCATCCCCCTTTTTAATTCAGGAATATTGCCCCTTGGTGGGGTTTATTATCCAGACCGAGAGTATATGAGAAATACGGAATCCTCGACAACTGTGAGGCTGACCCTGGGGAGCCTGGTCACCAGAAGTCTTATGAGCATAACGTTTAATTCTCCAGCCCTGGAGGTGTCATATGTAGGAACCTAAAGCCAACATGTTGGGTCTAGAGTCCAGACCAGGTTACATTCTTCAAAGCCTCAGTTCCTACTGACTGAAAAAAGTTCTTTGGTCTCACCTGAGTAAATACAGATGGACATGAGTCAGTCTGGAGCTTTATATATACAGAAACTTCTTCAGCCTCTCAAGGTTCATCTGATTGCCTCCTTCTTTCTCTCCTTTGGTCTACGATCCAGCTGCCACTGGTTCCGGCTCACCCTCCACTCTCAGACTTGAAAGATAATCGTAACCGTGTTATAGAATTATCTCGAGGATAAAATGAGATGGCAATATGCTAGGCCTTTGCTACATGACAGGAGCTCGAGTAGTAATAGCCATCACCTTTTCATCTCTAGGGGTGAGCCTGGGACGTGGCGTACATCTTTGCTCTGTCTCCTGGCTCCCCGGTGCATTTCAAACAGCTTTGCTAACTTCAGGAAGTAACCAGCTATCATGATTAATTTTCTGTATCAACGAGGCTAGCCTAGAGTACCCAGCTATTCAATCACACAGTAACCCAGGTATTGCCATGGAAGGATTTTGTAGATATAGTTGACATCTACAATGATTTGGCCTTAAGTGAAGGAAGCATCTTTGATCATGGGGTTGATCCTCATCTAATCTGTCGAAAGGCCTAAAAGCAAGACTGAGTTTTTCTTCCCTGAAGAAAAACTTCTGTCTGAAAGTTTAGCCCCTGCCTGAAAGGTCACAGCCTTAGGAAGGCTTGGAGGACTTCAGAATGGCCAGCACCCGCCGCCCCCAGCCCCGCAAGCCAGCTCCTTTACATCTCACATACCTACCTGCCTTACGAATTCCACTTGCCCGGGGTAGGACCCACGAAATCAGCTCCCCAACCTCCTGTGTTGCCAGCACACAGGCGCGTGACCCGTATGCCAGCTCTCAGACTCATCGGTCTGAGATTCGATTTCAGAAATGAGCATCTCAGAACAGGAGGCGATACCAGAACCTTCTGCAGGGTGGTGGCAGAGGCATCTGGCTTTCAGGGTCAGCTGTGGGTCCAAGGTCACTTCCTGTGGGAGAAGCAGCCTCATTGGGGGCTGGGGGAGGTGCCTTTCTTGCCAGAGGTGGCAGTGTCCTGGTCAGGTGAGTTCTGCAGTGTGATTCTGGGAGGGTAACCTCTCCCAGCACCCCTCCCCCAGCACTTCTGTGGTCATGTGTTTTCAATAAACACATTTCCTGCTCTGTGAGTCAGAGTCAGCTTCTCACCATCAGACACCTGATTTATCTAAAAATTGTGACCAGAAGTCACTGCCATCTACAGAACTTTGGGGATTAGTTACCTGACCCAGTTTGGGAGGGATGGCACCACGGAGCCAGCGAGCACTAAGGAACGGGGCCCAGCAGTCCCAGGCCTGAGTCTCGAAAACAGTGAATTCAGTTATTTCTTGGGGCTCCCCTGCAGAACACGATGAAGGCAAAGCTCAGAAAAATCTAACATTGCCATCAAATGCGATGAACAGTGTGAGAAGTTCAGGGCCGGGGAAGACAAACTGACCACGTCCAGCCACACTGGGCGGCTTAGCGAGAGCAGTTCCGAGCGCCTCTGCCCCAGCTCCTGTCGGAGCAGACGGCCTCCCTTCCCCGCTTTGCAGGGGCTCCCCTATGGACATTACTCTGGGGAGGAACCCAAGTCTCTCCAAGTTCCCCTCACCCCCTGCCACCACCACTCTCCCAAAGGGACCTGTGGCCATTTGAATAAACATATCTGGCAAGAGGAAGATCTCCCACGGGGACACCACCCCCTGCCCCCACCCTGGATTAAAGGCAATGAGAGTAGGAAGGGCGTTGAGGGAGCCCCTGGAATTTCTCTCTCATTGTGTGATTATAAACCAAAAAACTATTCTGCGTCCACGAGGGAGTTACTAAAATTAGTTAATGTTAATTAAAACTTAATATTGAACATATTCAAAGATGTGCAAGATGTAGGGGGGGTCGATTCCTATCCTAGCCCCCATTTAACTCATAAAGAATAAAAAGTGGGTCTTGGAGAATGCGAACAAATTATTATAATAATTTGAACGGAACCTGCTGGTCGATTGTGGATCCTTACTTCAGCGAGTAAGCATAGTCTCTGGAACGGCAGCTACTCGTCTGGAAAAAATCTTTCTCTATCCTAATAAATAGAGAGAACTAGAAGCAGTTTGATTTCAGGGACAGGGACAGTGGTCCACCTTCACCGTTCTGCCTGAGGCCCATGTCAGCTTTCTCACGCTGAGCCCTCATTTACTCTACAAGGATCTTGCTCGTAATAACTCCTTCAATGTGAACAACTAGTTGTACCCAACACGAAGAAATAGGCACAACACTCATTGAGCTTCATGGTACTTAGGAGGAAGTATATGCTACAATCGAATGTGTTGTTCCAACTTATTACGCAAATTACCCAAAAGGCTAACAGCTTTAACTAAGGCCCAGAGTATGAATCAGCTCTGCAGCTCATCCAAGCTGTGGTGCCAGGAGCTCTGCCTCTCAGAGCTAATGACCCAGAAGATCCAACAGTGCTGACACTGGGAGGGCAGACTGGGATGTCACATAAAGGATAAAGCAAGCTCCAGGAGGATAATGACAGTGCAAGCCCAACGGTTTAAGAGCAGAAGCATGTCTTCTTCACAAATAACTAGTTGCCTTTCGAGAAATCATTCTTGGCTTGATTTGGAGCTTTAGTGGAGACACAATGCCTGATGGAAGGACTTCCAGCGACCATGAGATCTGAACTCCCCAGGAGTCACTAGATATCATCTGCCACACCAAGCCATCAAAGCCGGCACAAGAGAAGGGGAAATGATATGTATGGGATAAGATGTGAGCAGTTCTGAAGCTACTGATGAGTTGTGTGAGAAGGAGGCTCACTCCCTCCAGTGTACCTTCTCTGGTTGAGCTGCCACCTCTCCTTCAGCCCACACCTACGGCCTCCTAAGAAGTTTCTGAGACCACTGACTAAGGAGAAAGATGGTCAGCTATATTTACAGATGACCTTCTACTTTGGGAGATTCTGTATATTCATTGGCTTTGAGAGACAATATGTGGGGAACACTCCCAGAGGGAAGAATTTTAAGTTATTTCTTTTCTTTTTTTTCTTTCTTTCTTTTTTTTTTTTTTGAAGGAAGGATAGTCCGAGGAATGGATCTATCGTGGTTCGTAGGCTACGGGCCAGTGGTTTGGCTAATTGGTCAGCAATTTAGAAGGGACAAGATCGGAGGATTGGTGTCCAGGAAATGTGGGGAGGAGTTATGAGAACAGGCCTCTTAGAATGTGTACAAGCTACTTGATAATATTGTGTCCCGTGCGAATATTCACAAAAAGACTCTTCTGGAAGTAGACTTTCAAAAACGAGATGGACAATCTGACCGTGGATATCAATTAATCACCTTTGACACCCGTTGGGCTCTCAAATAAAATTGCTAGAGTAGCACAGATGATGCATGAGCTCAGCAATAGGGACACACCCTCACCGAGCTCGTCTGGCTCTTGCCTCTGCTGTTTCCCCAATGTGCCACCAGCAAAGACCATTTCTGGCCACCTAATGTGCACCTCGTTCCAGAGAGTAGCCAGGTACCTGCACTGGTCCCTTCCATCCTGAAGGGAGCCGTGATTTGTCCTCAGGCCATAAGAGCCCACTCTGGACTTGAGTTTGCATCCACGGCTGCTGTGTTTCTTCCAGCAGCATGATCCACAGACGTACTGGCCCTGGGGACCACATGAGTAGAAGTGGGAGGGCATCTTTTGCTATGACACCTAACTACCCTCTTGCAAATGCTTTTACTTCTTATTTACATTGGCTATTTTGCGTTTGTTTTTCCAGATCCGCTCTCTCACTTTCCTCCCCACTGGAGCCCCACTGCAGACCGTCTCAGCTGGCCCCCCACCCTGCCTGGCCTTTGGATCTGCCAAAGGACAGCACAGGCAGGTGAGCTGAGGCCAGAGAGAGAGAGAGCTGGGTGTTTCGACTCCGTTCCCTCCAGCTTCAGGAGATGCATCTTTGTCAGGGGCAACCTTCCCCCCCCCCCCCAGTGTGATGGCTGCGGGGTGGTCCCACCTCAGCTTCACTCTCCCTGGGCTCAGGTGACACTCCGCCTTTCCTTACCCCTTCAAGCCTAGTGGTAGCAGCAACTGTTCTCTGCTCTGTGTGTTAGCCCGTGGATGCCTCAGCTTCCTACGGTAGGTCCCCCAGCCCTGCCCTCCCCTCTGTACGGAGTCCCTGAGCGAAGCCTCTTTACTTTAGATCAAGTGAGTTGAATTCAGTTTCCTCCTGGGATCCTGGCTGATATATTACTTCCGCACCTCGGCTCTGCTGGCTTCGAGGGTTAATACCCCAGAAAGGAGACAAAAGAATGGTTTTATGGTACAGAACGCAGAGGCGGCCACCTGTCCGTCTCAATGTCTTCATGCTACTTAGTGAAGTGGCATAGAGAAGGATAGTGTAAAGGACTGCAGTGACAGGTGCTGTTCTATAAATAAATAGAGGCCGGGAGCCATGCTGCCTATGTGATGGGGAGGGTAACACCTGGTCGAGCCAGGTATTAACACAAAGTGGATGGATGACCTGGACCATCCCGCTCAAGCAGGACCACCAAGGACTCAGACTCCTCAAAAGGCAGCTGAACACTCCTGTTTGCCCAGCTCCTTCTCTGTCTCCCCCTGAATCCCTCAGGACCTTACAGGTTTACCTGGAGCCCCCCATAAACCCCTGCCTCTGGGGCTGTCAGCGGAGGAGACTGCAGAACAGAACTTGTGCGTGGAATGGGGCTGGCTTCGGGGGCTGGCTTCCAGCTGCTCTGACCCCTCGCCAACCTTTCTGCCTGGCCAGCTTTGCGGTTTTGGAAGACTGGTAACTTCACCCGTCTGATGAGCAGCCCCCGGCCCAGAGGAAGCCCAGCGTACACCTGCTCCCCACCCCCGCCAGACTCACTCAGTCCAAACTACTGCACGTCTCTGGAGGAGCAGGGAGAGCTCATTAGACCCATCTGTGCCCCCTCCAGGTACAGTGGGTATTTTTACTGCATGACATCGACTGTATCCCCGGGTATCTTGAGTAAGGTCTATGAATCACCAGCCAGCGTGGCCAGAAGTGCCACAGGGCATCCCTGTTATCATTAGCCGGGACTAGGGTTGAGAAGAAAAAAAAATTAAGTGTCATGGTTACAACTTGTGCAACATACTGAGCCTAAAACCCAGGAATTGGAGGGACCTGGCTGAGGTGGCTCCTGATTTTCAACTGGCCCCAGCAAGGGGCCAGCAGACACCAGGGCAGGCGGAAGTGGGAGGCTGAGCTGCTCAGTGTGGTTCCTCAGAGGCCATGGTGCGTCCTTGAAATACAGGAAATGCCCCCAGGTAGAATCGTGGTTCCTGGGGCTGCGGCAGAGCCAAGGGGCTGGCACCTGGTGTCTGAAGCCGATCATTCGGCTTCCAACTGTGATTTTTACTAATTGCACTCCTCTGAGCCAGTAACCCTCCCTCTCTCCGCCTGCTTTTCCTTTCCTGTAAAACAAGAATAATACCCAGCTCTCGAGGTCTCTGGGGACCGTCACGTGAGGGGCTATGTGAAAGGGCTTCATAAACTGTAAAGTGCCAGGCAGAACTTATTAGTCATTGGGGAAAGCCTAAAAGAGGAACCTTAGAGCCTCCAATATTTTCTTTCTCACCTAGACAAGGCTAGGTGACCTTGAAAGTAGGCCAGGCAAACCTCCCATAATGCCTTGGGAGAAGAAGTATCTCTGAGTAAACTATTTTTCAGTCATGTCACTTCATTCGCACACGTTTTTGTGTCTGGATGTTTGTAGGGGTGTTTAATTGATGCTGCCTGTTTTGACATGAGCAGCGACGTGCTCAGACAGGATAGGCTGAAGTGATCTATATTTTGACGATGGAAAAGATTAATTCTGGCCCATTCAGCTGTCAAGATGATCCTCTGTGACCATACAGTCATAGCTACACTGGGTCCCTGCAAAGTGTCGGTGCCAGTCCTTGTCTGCAGCAAAGGAGAGTGGCTGGGAAGCCACCCCAGCGTGCCCTGGTTTGTACTTCTCAAAGACAGCTGTCCAGGGAGAGATTTTCTTCCGTCTTGCAAACAGTCAGTACATGAAAATCTGTTTGCATTTCTCAAGCCCTGTGAACCACACCAGGGAGATGGACGCAAGCAATCCTTTTGGGGACTTTGCAGAGACAAGGCCCAGCCTCGTGCTAGGAACGTGGCCAGGGTTTTGAGATGGCGGCACCCCAGTTCTTATTTACAAACTATGAGAGCCAAGAATACTGGACTTGGAGTTACAGGGCCCTGGCCAAGTTAGCGAACCTGTCTGTGCCTTGGTTTCGCCATCTTTAAAATGAGAGTTCAAAAGATCATTACGAGGATGACATGAGAAAAGAGATGGAGGTATCTGATACATTGCCAGGCACAGAGAAGAGCTTCCAACAATGTCATTGTGACATATTAGAGCTAAAAGAGACTTTAAATTGTGGTAGGTAGCTAGTTTCCGGAAAAATATCCCCCCTCGCCCTCCAATGAACCAAGACTCTCAGTATTCATATCTCCCAGTATTCACTCTCTTCAATCATAAGAAGTCTGAAGCTTCAATGCCCAGGCCTCTTGAACAATTTGCTTTTGGGATATGCACGCTAGGAACCCAGCTCCCATTCTGTGAGGAGGCCCCAAGTCACGTGGAGAAGCCATGTGTAAGCACTCAAATTGACAGCCACTGATGAGCCCTCAGCCAACCACCAGAATCAACTCTCAGTCATGAGAGTGAGCCATCCTGATGGGCAGCCCAGCTGAGCCTTCTGAAGACTCCAGCCAACACACGAAGGCAACCGTGTGATAGACCCAAGTAGGAACTGCTTAGTGGAGCCAGAATCCACCCACAGAATAATGAGTGACAAAAAAAAAAAGTGTGGTTTAAGCTACTGGATTTTAGAGTGCTCTGTTATATAGCAATAGAAAACAAGAAGAAAAATCTTCTATTTCAGTGGTTATTAAAATTGGGTGGACATAGGCTCCTTGGAGAATAATACTCCTACTCACTACATCCTAAACCTGATGCCAAACGCTTTCCTTAAGTAAACAAGGTTAATAAGAATTCCGTTATCCTCGTAACGACCTCCGTGTGGCATAAATATCACCCCCATTTTACAGATAAGGAAACAGAGACTTAGCGATGTCGTCTGATGAACACTAAGGCCTCTGTCCCCAGAAAAAAAGTTCTCATGCACCAATGCTGAGAAGTCCCTGCCATTTCTCTGGTTTAAGAAGTCCTGATTAATCAGACTCCTGAACTTGACATTAGCCAGTTGTGTGACAGAGAAGTACACCGATTTGCTGAAGAGTACTGCCTTAGTTCACAGTCTTTCTCAAGTTGGCATGTCCAAATCAAAGGTAGCTCATAGCTAACAGAAATTTTGAGAGAATTCTGGAAGATGGAAAGCAGATAAGATAGGGTAGAGTTGGCAATGTGAAATAGAATCACAGAAACTTTTCTCCTCTCACTCTTTAGGAAATGACAAAAACAGTAAAAAAGAAAAAAGCAAACCAAAAAAATTTACCTGTAGGAGCCAGTCAAGGACATAATCTAATGACCTAAGAATTCAAGAAGCGGTGACAAAGCGGGTAGAAAATAAGAATATGATGGAGTGAAACATATCCACGTAGCTCTAGTGAGTCAGAATCCTGAAAAATCCACTCATAGACCTATTCTGGAGAGAAGTGACATTTTCTTTTCCTCCTCTATTTGGGTGGAGGGTGGAGAGGAAGGGCGTCTAAAAGTCATAGAAACAGCCACTGAGAGGAGAAGGGACATAATTTCTCAGATAAAACAAGGGCTTTAGGACTCCACTGTGAGTCAGGAAAACAATCATCCCTACCCACACTCTCAGATTACAGAAAAGGAGTTAGAACAAGAAATGCTAGTAGAAAATTTCTCACAGAATGTACTCTGTGTGGACAGAGCTGTCCACATTCAAACTATGAAAATATACTACAATAAACAACAACAAAAAAGAACAAAGCATGCAAAAGATAGTTGAATAACATATTCTAAAAGAAAATACATCTTCTATGGCCATGCTACCCTGAACATCTGATCTTGGAAGCTAAGCAGGGTCAGGCCTGGTTAGTACTTGGATGGGAGACCACCTAGGAAGACCAGGTGCTGTAGGAGTACAAAATAAAAAACTAAGGGATTATAAACTGACAAGGTTCTTGCAATCTGTGAGGTCAACCAAGGGTTGCCTCGCCTAAAAAAAGAAGAAAAAAACTAGATGTTAAAAGGAAACACATCTCAAAAATAATTCATTGAGTTCTTCTAATGAACTCAATGAATTAAATAAAGCAAGAACTGAAAGGTGAGCTGATAAATCAACTGAGGACAAAAACAATACCATTGAAGAATTAATAAAAATATTACAAACAGGAAGAAGTAGAAGCCTCAAAATCAAATTGCTATCATAAAAGAAGATAACAGATATTATGAACAAAGACAAGCCATTGTAAAGAAAATTAAAATGCCTGAGGAAGCAAACAATTGGAATATCCTGAGACCATTTAGATTTAAAAAAAAAAAAATCACATGCTAAACACACACACACACAATCTATTTTATAGCAATGAAATAATCTGCAAGAAAGTAAAGTAAGGGGATCCCCTGTGATTCAGAAATCAGCAGGAACACCAGTCTTTGAAGGTAAATAAGAACCAAAAAGCACTTCACAGCTTGGGGTGGGGGTTTGGCAGTCAGAAAGAAGAACCAGCCTTAGACCTGAGCAGTAATATAGCTCGAGAAGAGCAAACCCTTATATAAATCTAGGATTCAGAGGAAGTTACACCCTGAGAAAGGGGGTGAATTAGAAGACATCTTGCAAGAAGCAGGGACTCAGATGCAGTTCTGTTGGAGAATAAAAAAAGCTTCCCATGAGATTTCAAGGCCACTGGCCAAATTTCATGTAGGTTTTGTACACTGAAATATACCCAAAATCCCAAAGAAAGAATTTAATTTAGAGGGACCTAGGTCTAGAGTTCCTAAAAACTCCTGACAGAGGCGAGCAGGAACCCTCGACCCAGGCTTCATAAAACTTGTACAGGAAAAGTTCTATCATAGATGAGTGCCCAATATAAAACCAGAAAAACGCCCAAATAAACAAGCCATCATGAGTAAGAGTCAGCAGGAAAAAAAAAAAAAATAGAAACTTACTCATAAAGATTAGCTCTTAGAATGATCAAATAGAAAATATTTTTAACACGATTAAGTAAATAGAACTTAAAAGTAAGAAGCAAGAAACTATAAAAAATGAGCAGATGTACTGAACCGAATGAGACTTCTAGAAATAAAGAATATGCATAAATTAAAATAACCATGAAAGAGTTGAAAAACAAAGTAGACACAACTGAAAAGAATCAGTGAACTCCGATACAACTCTGAAGAAATTGCGCAGAATGCAGCTCAGAGAGACAAAAATATGGAAAATTCTCGGTAAGAAAATTAGAGCATGGAGTGAGAAGACCCAACATAGATCTAACCAGAGTTCCAGAAGCAGATAATAGAGAGAATGGAAGAAGAGGCAATATTTAAAGAAATAGTAGCTGCGACATTTGTAGGATTTGGTAAAGATATGAATCCTTATATTTAGAAATTTCCACATCCCCCCCCAAAAAAATCCAAACAGAATATAATATAAGATGGCCACACCCATATACATCATAGTGAAACTTCAGAATGTCAAATACAAAGACAAAAATATGGAAAATTCTCGATAAGAAAATTAGAGGATGGAGTGAGAAGATCCAACATAGATCTAACCAGAAGCAGATAATAGAATGGAAGAGACAATATTTAAAGAAATAGTCACTGCGAAATTTGTAGAATTTGGTAAAGATATGAATCCTTATATTTAGAAATTTCCAACCCCCCCCACCGCAAAAAAAAAAAAAAAAATCCCAAACAGAATATAACATAAGATGGGCATACCCATACACATTATAATGAAACTTCAGAATGTCAAATACAAAGACAAAATCTTAAAGGAAGCTTGAAACAGATATTTCCCACAAATGTATAGAAATTAATATCTGACTTCTCAGCATCACGTATGGAAAGCAGAAGATAGTGGAATAATGTATTAGAAATGCTGATAGAAACATCTGTCAACCAGATTTGTAAAGCCAACAAAACTATTTCTAGAATGAGTGAAATAGAGACATTTTCAGTAACAAAAACACTGAGCTCATTTACCTCTTCACTCAATCCTCACTAAAGACCTTTGTAAGGCATGTACTGAAAGAAGAAATAAAATACCCAAAATGAAAATCTGGGTGAAAAGAATAAACGAACAGGTGAAGGTGGTTTCCCCCCATGTCACCATTCCCTCCCTGAGTCATTACTTTCTTGCTTCTCGTGCGGGAGGAAGGCCTGCCCTTCATTTTCTTGCCCAAATGGAAGAGACCTTCTTATCCCCCAGGAACCACCTCCGTTAGAACTGATGCCTCTTTCCTTGGAGCCCCAGTGAACTTTCTACAAACTTAAGAGCATTTTCCTGTCTCATCTGTTTCCATGTCATACACTTTGAGTTCCTGGAAGGATATACTTCTAGGATTGATCTCTACATCCTCTGGGTAGACATGAGTGTTAACAACGATCACTTCTTGGTGAGGAACGTTTTACATCGATAAACTCGTTATTCTTTAGGGCAAGAAAAAAAAATATCATGTAAGAGTTCGCAAATGGGACAGAGAAAATAATAGTCTTAAACACCACCGGTCAAAATAGCCGTTGCCACGGGAACCCCAGAGAAGTTTCTGGCTTGGAACCAACCAACGTAAACTCAGGTGTAGGCTGGGAGGCCATCATCCGGGCCATCCCCTAAAAAGCCACTCTGCATCAGTTGGCTTAGTCAGGCCTCTATTTCCTCTCCCCTCCTTTCTTCCTCCAGGAAATAAAGCATACGTGGCTGGAGGCATTGGCGTCCCCCTGAATACAACCTCTGAAGAAAGCAGGGTACCTTCCTGGGGCGAGCTTTGGGTCAGGCTGTGCGGACTTGAGAGAGCAGCAAAGCAGAACAGTCTGAAGTCAGGGGATTTAAGCTCAGGCGCTGAGCAGAGGCTTTTAAAAGAGAGTATGGGGAGAACAGACAGCTTTTTCCCCCCCAGAGTGAAATTCCTGGAGGGCTCCATCCCCAGAGGAAAGTCCTCCTTACCTCAGCATCTGGGAGCAAGTATCTGGTCTGCTTGGGTTCCTCACACGCTGTTCATCTTGGAAAACACAGTGAAGGGGCATCTCACAGCCTGGGCTTGTGGGCCTGGGCAGACCAGCTGCTCTCGGCGAACTGCCCACACCTGTGCACAGGGAGGAACCCACAGGAAGCACGGGGGCGCTGGGTTAAAGGGCGAGGGGCCTCTTCGCTATTCAAGAGAGCGTGGCCCGCCTTGGAGGTGTCCATAGGACCCCCGGGAGGGCTGGGGAAGCAGCTGAAAACCGACCGCCTCGCTGGGTGAGATTCTAAAACTTACTTCAGTTGTGAATTTAGAAAAAGTAACGAAGGTGACATTTCTTCTACCCAGGAGTGAGAGGGCAGCTTGCATTTCCTTTCTGGGAAAGACCACTGTTTTCATAAACAGAATGGGAGGTGGTAGGAAGTAGGGCAAGAGTGTGGAGGCCCTCAGCCTCCCGTCTGGAGCTGGTGAGGGATGGAAAGAAACACGGACTTCAACAGAAAATCATCAGAACGGAAAAGTGGGAACTCTCAGACGCGGTTAGGCCTGGAGAATGACACTGGGCCGGGGAGATGGCTTTTTGTCAGAACTTTCCAGCACTGGTTCAATTGCGTTTTGATCCAATGTATGTGTCTTTACCGATAGCCAGGTAAAGGGTTTAAAATAACCCTTTGTATGCTCATTAACCGAGACCCGTTCAATAGATCGATTTAAGCTCCATAAATTCTGTTCACTCGTGCAGTGGCCACTGTGCAGCTCTCAGAAAGGGGTGGGGACCCCTTAGAAATGGAAAGATAAGTATGATGTTCTTCAAGTGAAAAATAGTGTTTTAATTAACCTGATGACCAACACAGACGTTATGATGACCATTGTGCTTTTTAAAATCTCTGTGAATACGTATATTATCTGACTCGAGCAGTTTTTTTCGTACAAGGGGCAGAAACTCAGCTTTTCAGCAAAAATAAATAAATAAATTGGCTCCTACCACCGTAAAGTCCAGGGGTGGGTCTGGAGCTTCATCAGCGGCTGGGTCAAATCAGCTCAACCTGCTCAAATGGTGCCAGGCTCACACCCTCCGCCTGGCAGCCCCAGGGGAAAGACCCCCAGGGTACCCCCCACCGTCCTAGGCGGAGCAGATGGCCCAGCTTAAGTAAGAGCTGGGGGAGGGGAGACGCTTCCTGGGCAGGCCCGGGTCCTCTCTCAACCCTTGTTCCAGGAGGTGGGGTCCGTCCCCCAAACTGAGCCTCACAGGCTAACTACACATGAGAGCTGGGGTGTGTGGGGTGCCCCCTTCACCCAGGAAACTTAGGTTGTTGTTTCAGGAGAGGATGGGATGGAGTCTGGATGGATTCACCCAGTTGAAGTCCACCGTATGCACACGGGTGACATGATTCTACATGGTCGGGGAAAGATCCAGAAGGCAACACGTTTGGGCTCAGCGGAGAGCGATGTCACTTCCTGAACCGCTTACACAAACCCAAGGATGACTTGATACCATGTCCCCCCCACCAGACCCTTTTGCCCCAGGATCCTTTGTTGTAAAACTCCATCTCGTTCACAAGTATTATGGCTGAAAATAGCAAAACTCCACTCAAAAGGGCTCAGGCAGAAAGAGGGGGAGACGTTGATAAAAGGACCTCAGAAAATTCAGCCTGGGAAAGAGACCCATGTGGCATTGTCCCCGACACTGAGGAGGCTGGCCAGAAGACGGCCAGGTCTCATGGGAGCCGAAGCTCAGAACACCCTCTGCTGCTCCTTCTTCTGTTTATCTTTTCAGATCAACTTTGTGGTGCATAATGTATGTACGATGAAATGCAGATATTATAAGTGTATAGATGGGCTAATTTTGACAAATGTGTACACCCCCAGGACCTCCCACTGCCCCCAAAGTTCCTGTGTGCCTCTTGCCCTCCCAGACCCTGGCCCAAGTTCATGTGTCTTTTCTAGAACTATGTAAATATGGAATCGCAGAGCATGGCCGTTTTGGGTCTCTCAGCGACACTTTCTGTGACTCTCTGCAGGTCTTTGCCTCTCTTCTCTCTTTGCCCATGTCCTGTGCCTACATGTCCACGCATGAGGCAAAAGTGGGTCCCTCCCAAGTCCCTCAGGCCTACGTGTCCTCGACAAGTGACCAGAAGAGTCCTACCTCATTGCTAAATGATGATCTAAATTTCTGGAAGATAAGATTTGATGGTCCAGCTCCGGCCACCAGCACTGGCCGCAGGGCTGGGGTCAGAGTGGACCCACGAGTCCATAGGGCACAGGCCGTGCATGGAGAGATGCAGGTCCCAGCAAAGGAGGAGGAGAGGTGAGCCAGCACCCGCCCCCACGAGGGTCCACCTGGAAATGGCTTTGCTGGGAGTGTCCAGTGGACAGCCGTCCTTGACTGCTGATTGGAAAGGTGATCTAGAAGCACTAATCAGCAAGTGTGTCGACAAAAAAGATGAAGTTTGCCTGAAAAGGAAGAACCTGCTCTGTCTTCTCGGGCAGCACGAGGCCCCCTGCCTTTGGGCGAGAGAACAAGGAAACAGCCGGTTACTGGCGAGGTGCTCAGCCTAGGCAATGCTTTACTCCACATACCAGGTATGTGAGGGGTCCATAGTTACCCCACGCTACAGATGCTGAAAGAGGGGCTCTGAACAAGCCCCCTTGCCGCTCACAGTGCTTCCTCCGCTTAGGAGTTGGCTGTGAAGGTATCCGCCAGCAGCCAGTCCCTGGGCTTTGTCAAAAGAGTCAACCTCAGTTGGCTTCAATAACTAAAAGATGCTTGAAAGCACCCAGAGCTCTGTCCCTAAGATGGGTAGAGGGACCCATGGCCTGGGAGACATTGAGGCAGGATGCTCCATCATCTGCCTCTGTGACGGAAGCTTCTGGACTGTTGAGTTAATCTCGAGCCATCCAGTGGCCCAAAGGAATCACTGCAGTGAATCGGCTACAGGGTGCGTCCCAATAACAAATCAACTGACCTCTGGAATAGACTGGGTTCAAATTCTCTGGATGCTGAAGATGGCCGGCCAGGAGTGACTAGGTAGTGAACTGTCATGGACAGCGCTGGCTGATAGCAATAGGCCAAGAGCACTAGCTCCCCCCAAGGCCATCCCTCTTGAGGCCCCTCTCACGTGTGGCCTGCTCTACAGAGAGAAACACATTGGCCTTCCTGCTCGCTGCCCCAGGAGAGCAGACATCCTGTTCAATCCCAGTGCGCCATTTACTGGTGACGCAGTCTTCGGTGAGCTCTCGAATGTCCCCATGACTCAGTTCCCTTAGCTGTAAAACCTAATTAGTGAGCTATCCCATAGGATGGTTATAATAAAATAAAATATATGGAAAATGCTGAACATGGAGTACTCAGCAAAGGTTACTACAGTCCATAACCACAAACCTGCCCCCAAAACGCATGAGTGGCAAGCGGGGAGGGCTGTTTGCAACCATGAGGGAAGGTCAGCAAATGGTAGTGCAGCTCCTCAGAGAATTATGCTCAAAGTGAAAGTTACAGCAACTGTTAAGTCATCTAGAAAAACATTTAGAATAGTGAGAAACAGGACCTACCCCGCTATGTTAAACTATGCCCAGGACAACATAATAGGAAGAAATACTGGTGGTATTAGGAGAGGGAGGTTTTGGATTATTTTAACCATTTTCTGTAATGGTATTATTATTTTAGAGAGAACTTGAATTTCCCCAGACCTCACCAAACTAGGAAAACAAGTTGAGGGTCACGGTAGCAGCAGTACTGGGCTTTGACCCCTAACAGATCGCTGGATTGACGGTGGCTGCTGGGAGAGCTATATCGTGATATATGCTGAAGCCTCATTGAGGGTCAAGGGCACAGGATGCTGAAATCAACGAATAATGTCTGTTATGGGAGCAGAATCAGAAGTGGCAGGAGATGAGCTTCGTATGTGTCAGCCTAGACTCCAATTTGCCAATGATTTTTTTTTCAATTGAGAAATAATTAGCACACAGCAAAGTGCAATGATCATAGGTGTTCAGCTTAATGTGTTTGGACAATTGTCTCCATCCTTGAAAGTACCACCCCAAACAAGATAGTGAACATTTCACCCTTCTGGATAGTTCCCTCATATCTTCCCAGGCACCTTCCCCACCCCCAACCACATTTTTGACTGTTCTTGATTGAATTGCACAGAAATGAAAGGAGACCCTTACTCAGCATAATACCTGTGAGATCCATTCATCGTATTGCATATACCATTACCTTATTCCTTTCAATAGCTGACTGTATTTCATTATATGGAAATTTTGTTTATCTATTCTCACGGTGGTAGACATTTGGGTTGTTTTCAGTTTGGGGCTATTTATTTATAAATAAAATTGCTATGAACATTCACATACAAACTGTTTGGTGGACATGTGTGTTTTCACTTTTCACGGGTGAAGGGATGGAATTACTGCCTCAGAGGGTAGATGCATATCTGTTTCACTTTATAAGAAACTGCCAGTTTTCCAAAGTAGTTAAACCATGTTGCATTCTGGCCTGCAGTTCCTGCGCATCCTCGTGATGTGGGGTATCGTTCTGAGGTGAGCCACCCTCGCAGCCCGGAATGGTTACCCATTGTGGTTCCAATTTTCCTGTCCCCGCTAAAAATGTTGAGGCCTGTTTCATACGCTTAGTAGCCACGCTAGCTTCTCTTGCTAAGTGTTGCTACATATAATTCATTGACTATTAAAATGATTTCATCCTTCAAAGGAAGTGTGTGCACATCTGGCTTCTGAATCAAGGTGATTTCATGGTCATTTGGTTGCTGCAGAATGCAGGGAGTCGCACGCCTGTCTGGATGCCTCACCTCTAGTATCTGGGGACTCTTTCCTCCTGTTTATCTGGCCCTCTGAGCTCTCTGCTTTGGGACCTCTTACTTGAGAGGCTGCAGTCTTAGATTCTGCTTGCCATCCCGCCACACGCCATTCGTCACCCTGCCCTTCAGAGCGCACGCCTGTTGCTTGGTTACCGTCTCACAGGCCAAGCTCTGGCTGGTCCAGCCCTGACTCACCTCCGGTTTCTTCTTCATCAGAGCCGGGCATCTGGAAGCGTCCGCTCTGGAAAGTCTGGGGGTTCAGTGGTAGCGATTCAATACCCATTAATAGCAGCTGCTAAAGAGATAGGATGACCTAGTTGTCTGTTATCAGGCTTGTTTTTTTTTTTTTTCTGAGTTAAGTACTTTGAGAATACTTTTTCCCAAATGGAAAAAAAAGAAAACTGTTTGTCACTACAATAAGTGGGAAAGAAAGATGCTGGCAATGAGAACAAAGAGAACTGCCATCGTCTCTTCCTACAAAAGCCAATCGTCTCCACATCCTATGGGCACTTTCCCAGCATCCTCCCTATGCCTTATTTTTTAATTAAGATCAGTATTTTAGGTGTGAAGGAGCCTTAATCATGGGAATAGAGGTCACATCTCTCTGGCTGTATCTTACCAAGACAAGTTAACGGCACAATCTCCAGCCGGTTGGTTCACAGGCAAATGAATAAAAATAAGTTATTAATAGGGCATTCCCTCCACGGACCTAGGCATGTCCAGGCTGCAAAGACATGCCTGGGACACAGCTAGCAGAATACCAAAGACCTAAGCCATGTGGGGTTGCCACAAATCTGTCTGGGGACATGGTTCCAGGAGGCCTGAGGGTGTTGGGTAGTGGTGTGACCTGCGCTTAGACTCAGTAATATCCTGAACCGCCCATGATCTGGGCTGGTTCTTTCTCTCCTGGCCCTATATTCACCTCTGTAACATGGGAATAACGGTGCCGGTCTTGCCCATTAATACATTCACCCAATAAATCCCGAGCCCTGTGCCAGGTGCCAGGATTGCATCTGAATAGCAGAGGCCGTCTCTGGCTTCCTGGAACTAGCCCTCTGGTTGGGGAATCAGACACCGGAATCAGGATGTACATAATGAGTGATGAGTTCTACGCTGGGGAATTGCAGGGAATTATGGGAACCTGGGGGAAGGGCACTTCAAGCAGGCACAGAAGGTTAAGGAGGTGGCATGTCAGCAGCCCTCAAAGGAGACTGGGAATGAATCAGCCAAGCTGATGAGAAGAGCATTCTGGGCCGGGAAGAGCACGTATGGAGGAAGCACCTCACTAAGAGAAAATGCAGAGTGTGTAAGGAAACTAAAGACTTTCAGACAGCTGGGCCGGGGTGGCATCGTGGGTAGAGAAAAAGGAGGGCCGGAGAGAGCTGAGTCAGCGTGGAGCAACTTGTCCCTACTATGTCCTGTTTGAATTCCTGACCCAAAGAATCCACCAGCGTAGTAATAAATGATGGTAATTTGTCATGAAGCAGTGGGAACAAAGTATGTGTTATTTTAATGAAGTTCAGTGAAGTTAAACAGAACAATGTAACAGCAATGCTTACGAAGCTATGAGCCTCCCTCCTCCCATGTCCCAAACATTCATAGTCATGTCCCAAAGGGGTGTCACACTTAAGCTTGGTGCAGGCAAGCTTGGTGCACGCTTCTCTCAGAGATATTCCTTTAAGCAGGGGCATAAATGCATTGCTTTAGCAACTCATTGAAGTCTCTTGTTCTTTACTCTCTAGCACCCTAAAACTCCCCAAACTGGTTCAGTCCTCTGCTCCACATAACTCTCTCGTGAATGCTATCTTCTTCCACCATCTTGGTTCCCTGAACTCTTCTCAATAAATGCATTCCCACGCAATGTGTTCCTTTGGCATTGCAAAGTCCTGTTAGGCTAAGCAGCCTTAGGAATTCCTGTTATGTCACGATTGCCTTTCTTTTGATAATCAGTATATGTATGTGTGTGTGTGTGTGTGTGTGTGTGTGTATATATACATATACTGTGTGTATATATACATATATATGTATATACACACACACACACATATACACACACATATATACACATATATGTGTGTGTGTATATATACATATATATATATATATATATATATATATATATATATATACTTTAAAGTTGGAGAAGGGGAAAATGACCTAAGAAGAAACAAAATCTGAATATATATATATTCAGATATATATATTGCATATGTATATATATGACACACACACACACACACACACACACACACACATATATATATATGACAACTGAATTTATAATTAAGAAAAAAAGCTTATTACAAGAAAACTTCAGCTCACTGGTAAATTCTATCAAAATTTAAGAAAGGAACAATATGAATCTTATGTTAAATTCTTTCAAAAATAGAGGGATTTTATGAAGCTAGCATATTTCTAATATTAAAACCTGACTTTGTATATAAACTATATTTTAATATACTTTTTTTAAAAACTGACAAAGATATTACAAAAGAAACACAAACCAATATTCCTCATGAACCTAAACAAAAATCTTTAAAAAATATATATTAGTAAATCAAACCAAACAGTGTGTAAAAGGACAACATATCATGGTGAGGTTTATCACAAGAGTGCAAGATTGATCTCACATTCAAAGAGAAATCACGGTACGTATGCATCATCTATTACTTCATAAAGACCCCCAAAGGTTGGCATTCTAAAGCAATGGCCATTTGTTCTCTCACTGCTTTCCGTGAGTGAGCCGTGCAGGTGCTATGTAGCTGGGTTCTCTGGAGCAGGGTCTCTCGTGAGGCTGCAGTCAAGGAGTCAGCCAGCGTGGGGGTCCTAGCTGAAGACCTGACTGAGGGAGGATCTGCTTCCGGGACCTCTCATGCGGTTCTTGGCGAGATTCCGTTCCTTATGGGCTATTGGACTGAAGCCCTCAGTCCTTCTCTAGCTCTTGGCCAAAGGCCTCCCTCAGCTCCATGCCTTGTGGACCTCTCTGCCCATAGGGCATTGCCTTAATATAAAAGGGCTGGCGACCTTTAGCCTCTTCTTTTAGTGTCTTTTTGGTCCCTCCTGATCCTCTACCCTCTTCTCCCATTCGGTTTCTTATTATTTTCCTCTTCTCCCAAATTCAAGCAGAAGGCTAGCATCTCTCATTTGTGGGTGAGGAGGCTATTTCCACTATGCCCACCTTACAGGACCCAACGAAAAGAACCTCTAATAGTGAAAGGTCACCAGTGCTGAGAATTGTTTATGAGAACTGGGACCACCCCCACACACACACACACAAAGCCCTAAAGTTTTATCTCACTGATGGCCCCACGTCCTCCATCTGAAAGGCAAGTTCTGGTCAAACCCAGTGATCATGTGGATTGTTGGGGCTCAAGCCTCAATCGTTTCTCCAGTTTGATTTGATCCTCTGGCCACTATTGCGTAGCTCTGCTAAATAGAATAGAGGTTTTATGCTCTGCAATAAACCCAAAGCCCCCTTCTGACTACAACAATATGAACAGTCTAACAATGCGGAGTCTGGAAGAGCCCTTCCTTTTATATATAAAGAACACAGCCTACTCCAGGAAGCCAGTGACTCAAAAACCATGGCAGAAACCAATGCAGAAGTTTCCGCCTGTGGATAGGGTGTTTCTTCCTTCAAAGGTGGTGTATAAAAAGGAACAAACTAGCAATGCTTCCTGGAATTTGGAGCCGGGACAATGCTTCAGGGTTTCTCTATCCCGGGCATTCTAAAGAAAGATATAATTAGCAAGTTCCTCTGCCTGGGATGAGAAGGCAGTGAGAGGTGTGTGTGTGAGTCCTGCTTGCCCACAGCATCTCAGTGGGTACCAGAGACCAGCAACTCCAGTTCTATATGTTTCAGTGAAGAAGATGTGTGTGTGTGCCCTGGTGCCCACAGATTTAATAACGCCCTCATTCCCTCCTCTTTTTGGAAGAGAGGAATAATACATCATTTGAAAGCTGAAAGAGATTCCTGAGGTCACACATTGATGAAGGAGTAAATAGAGGCCAGAAGCAAAGTGATTCACCTGAGATCACACAGCTAAGTGGAAACAGGGCAATAACTACAAGGCAAGTCTCTAGTCTTCTAGCTGTAGTGTTTGGCTCCACCCAGTTGTAGGGGGACACGTGCTAACACTTTACCATGTGCTTGGATACAGGGAATTTGCTAAAAATAAGCTTACATGTACAGGCTCTAGGAGTATGCTGTCCCATAGAGCAGTCACTACAGTAGCCACCTGTGGCCTCTGAGCACTTGAAATGTGGCTGGTGTGACTGTGGAGTGGAAGTTTTTAATTTTATTTAACTTTAATTGATTTAACTGTAAATGTAAACACTGCTACTTGATTCAGTGATGGGGAAACTTTAAGTCTATTTGGAACAACATGGGTCTGTCCATCCATGTTTTCAATGTAAAGTTTATAAAATATAAATAAATGCAGATCAAGTCATTCCAAAGAAAATACAGTCGTTGAATTGAGGTGTTCTAGAAGTATAAAAGGCACACTCGATTTCAAAGACTTAGTATAAAAAAATGTAAAATACCTCATAAGAATTTTTATATTATTCACTAATCTTTTTGGATACATTAGGTTAAATAAAATATATTAATTTCACCTGCTGTACTATATTACTAACACTGTGACCTTGGGGGAAATTATTGGGTAGCTTTGAGAAAAGATTATCTTTTCTGAAAAATAAGAGAGAAAAAGGTATAATGATTTTCTCCCTTTCTTTTCCCACTCCTGGACCTCTCTGTGTGACATGGTGTTTGGAGCTATGGCAGCCATTTTTAAATAATAGGAAGAAACACGGCCAATGTACAAAGCAAAGTAAGGAATATACAGGGAAGGAAAGGACAGACTAGGGTCCTTGATGGCTGAACTTGCCCTGGAATTGCCAACCATGGGACTTCTCACTAAGCAGAAAAACGAAGTCACTGTTCTTGTGGGTAGAATCATGCTGATATGACAGATGAGTAAAATCACCATGCAATAAGGCATCTTGGTGATAAGATAAAAGCATGTAGATGCTACAGTGATGTGCAAAGCAAAGTTGGACCACTTCTGCATGGTTTAGAGCAACTGGAAATTGTAATGTCTAATACTTGGCTGAGAAAAGGCGTAGGACAGATATTTCAGCAAAGATAGCAGAGGGTGTAGAATATGAGAGCCATAAGATCTGAGAGACAGCCAGGACCTCAGAATCTGTCCCACATGACACTCATGCTTGGTTTCGGTGAAGACGAGAAAACTCTGTCTACTATAGGAATCATTACTGACCATTGTTTTCTTAACTGTCCTGGGGAAAAATGAGATGTAAGCATTCCATTCAATGATGATAAATCCTGTGATCAGTTTTCAGAAAAGAAAACTGACACTTTGGAATACAGGAAAACAGAAAGCTAAACAAGGCATGCAGAAATGTAGGTTTCAGCCTGGTCACTACCACTTAATAGTTAGGTGACCATAAGCAATTCACTTAACTTCTGGGTCCCAGAATACTCACATAGCACTTAGGATGCTTCATGCTGCAAGTAACAGAAAACGCCAAGTAATTCAGAAAATCATTGCCTCACATGACTGTCGGGTGCATTCAGCAGACTCAGAAGCTCAACAATGTCACTCAGGACCCAGGTTCTTGCCATCACTCCACTCTGCCATCTCGATGGATTGTATTACCATAGCAGCAGTCCCCAGAGTCACTTCCAGACCAAAAATTCCCAGGTTGGCTCTTTCTGAGGAGCAAAGATAATTTTCCTGGCAACATCCAACAAACTTTTTCTCATTTCTCATTGGCCAAAATTGAGTCACGTTTTTTGTTTTTGTTTTTAACATTCATTGGAGAGGATCGGGGTTATTAATTCAAAATCTGTCCTCAAAGCTGGAGACGTGGTCACTTTCTGCACCATATGAGGCAGAGGTAGACACTGAAATAAAATTGAGGTTGTGTTAAGAAGCAAGAAGGTACAAATGAGTATATCTTCAACACATCTAATTAATGGAGACAGCGCTGCCCTGGGTATCACACACAGGGTACCTGTGAGTCTCAGATGAAAGGACTAAATATTCTTTTAAAGTCCTGTAGAATGTAAAAGCTAAGAGATAAACCATGACGGGCCCAGAGAAAATTGTTAGGGGACCTCATCCAGCTAATATTGGACATGAGCCCAAAGCTTGCCGTTTGGTTGGGTTTTAATTTCTCTTTCACGTCACTAGACTGGAATGTAAGTGGGTGACCTTGAATTCCCTATTAAACTAGCTCCATCCTTGATCCATCATACCCCGATTTCATTAAAAGCCAAGCAAATAGAGTGCTTAGAGCTGTGGTTATTTAAAATTTCATCTGTAAAAAAAAAAGGTTTTTTTTTTTCTTTGTGCAATTTTACAAAACTCTGAGTTCTGGCTTGAATCCATTACATTGCACTGTGTTCTCAGAAGAGAATTATTACTTTTCTCGAGAAAAATTCCTCTGCCTCCAATTTGCATGCTTTATGCAGGCCAAAATGGGGTCATCCAACACCCCCACACCACCCCTTCACCCTGCATTTATAAGCAGACCTAGATCTAGTTTGTCAGAGTGGTCACACCTTGGAGTCCCATTAGCCCCAGGAAACTGTGTTCTTGGTGGTGGCCCCTGAAGGTCCCGGAGTAATTTCCAGAAAAGAGAGTTCCATCTGACTCAAAGAATATTAGGTGATATTAGCTGTTCTTCTCTGGCCAAGCTCAAATGTGCACATTTTAGTTGAGGATTATAGAAGTCACGACTGTCCCTTCTGCTTGCGACTTTTAAAGTTCAGGATGATAATGGTGATATTTTGTGGAGCATTTGCCATGTCCTTGGCTTAAATGATTTACATTGTTCTATGCCCCCAGAAAGCCTGTAAGTTTGGGTTGATTCTCCTCCCCCACTTTACAGATCAAAAAAAAAAAAAAAAAAAACCAGTCTTTGAGATATCAAGCAACTTTCCTCAGGCCACAGAATTCTCTCCAGTTGCACCCTCCTGCTCCTGCTCACACCCACCTCCGTTGTCACCACAGAGGGGCCTGGGCTGCCACTGGAGGAGCCTGGAGAGGTGACCTCTGCCCTGGGTCTAGGCTTAAGTCAGCCTCTGGGCAGCGAATGTACCATTTAGTTTCTCCCTCATGTCAGCAGCAGCAGCAAGGCCTTCCTGATACCAGAAGCTTCTCTGCTCAGGTTATATAAACCTCGACAAAGAGTGTCCTTGATCATAGTTGGGCTCCTGTGAATCCTCTTCCCAACGAGGCTCCCGTGTCCATCTTCACACGGCCCAATTTTAGCAAGAATCCTATCACATCCATTTAGCCAGAATCCCCCATCAATTTCTGATCACCCTCAATAGCTGTTCGAATTCCTCGTCTGATAAGGTCATCCATGATCGCCCTAACCATTTCAATATTAGACCTTTGTTTATATAAAAAACAAATTTATATGTTTAAAGAGAAAATACATATCACCTCTACAAATGCTGAAAAGGCAGCTGCATCAGCAAGAATCCTGGTAGGTCCCTTTAGCAAAGAATTACCCTTCATTTTAGTAATTTTCCATCCACTGACCCCCTCACCTTGCTCCTTGACTCTGAATCACCATTTTCCCACGTGGTTTTTGGTGCTGAGCCCAACCTCTCTAACCTACTGTGCAACCCCATTGTAGTCATCCCTCTAATAAAGTCTGCCTTACCATCGCTAACAAGCATCAGAATAACTTCTTTCACACCCTACAGGTCAACTCTGAGGACAACGAAGACCAAAATGATCGAAGTCAAACCAGCAGCATCTCTGGAGAGGGGACCTCCAACAACAGTATTTTTTAAAACTCTGCAGGCGATTCTAATGTGCAGCCAAGGTTAAGAATTGGTGGTCTAAGACAGAAAGAAATGGTCCCATTTAATGAAAACTCAGCGTCAGTGTTGGCGATTCCCTCCCCGATGCTCTGCCTGCAACATGGAAAAATTTTCCAGAACCCCAAATGAATCCTTAGTTTTGAAAGATAATGCTTACTATTAAGAAACCTTACCATGTATAAGGCTTGGGGCCAAGGACAATTAATCCGATTACAAAAGACTCCCGCCAAAAGATTCTTTTAAATTACAAGTATGCCAGACAGCAAACCTATCATTTGCTTTACAGGGCTCAAGTTTATAATCATCCTTTCAAAAGGTACCTGCCTAATTCTTTTTCTAGGATGTACAAAAGCAGGCGAAACTGATCTATCTATGCTATTCTAAGGCAGGAGAGGGTTACTCTGGTCGGGGAGCAAGTGGAAAGGGCGGGAAGAGGCTTCTGGGGGAGCTGGCTATGTCTCATTTTCTTGATCGAGGTGCTGGTTGCATGGGCGTGTTCAGTTCTGAGTATGTGAGCTTTAATCAAAAGGTGACGAATTGCATTAGGTATGTAAGTCGAATGCCCTGTCGTGCGCTCTTCTCAGACAGGAGGGTCTCTTCCACCTCTTCCTTCAGCCTGGCATGTGATGGGGTCCCCCGGCCCCCCACCACCAGGCTTCCCATAGGAGGCTATCTGGGGGAAGGTCTCCGACTCCCCATCAGGCATCTCTTAAGTCCAGGCCAACCGTGGGCTCTTACATGGCTCCCCTAAGGTCAGTTCTTGCTACATCCCGGCCAGGCAGGTCCCCAGGGAAAACACAGCATCTCAGATTCCTGTGAACACTCCTCGGGCAGAAGGGCCTGGCGCCTGCATAATAATGCATTCCATCAAGCTGAGAATCAGGCAGGCGTGGAAACGCACACACGCACGCACACATGCACACACGCATGCATGCACACACTCCTTCATCTGCGCCCACACTCTTGGCCCACACAAACAGAATATCCTCCTCAACCTATCTTTGCTGCCTTCGTCAGGGCACCAGGACACAGAAAGTGATAAAAATAATTTCTTTTCACATGGTAATTTATTGCCACAATCAGCCTCTCAGTATTGTTTGCAAAATTACCCTTTCAGGAACCACTGGCACAGAACAGCCAGAACTCAGCCCTCTTTCCCCCGTTGGCCTGCCCTGCACAGACTCCGCCCAGCTCCTTCCACCTTCCTGCCAAAGAAAGTTAAGTAACCCCAGCAAGCCTAAAATAGCCTCCCTGACCTCACCCCACAAATTTTCAAGACACTCAGGGCTGTTGCTGGAACGGGTGTGGGGTCCCCTGGCAGGCCCGGGGCGCGGGTTATGTTGTCTGGGATGCTGTTTGGAGTCAGATGGACCTGCATTCCCATTCTAGTTTCTTTGCTTATTAGCTCTGCGGCCCTGCCCGGGTGACTCTCTGAACCTCTGCTTCCTCACCTGGAAATGAAAACAGCTCCGGGAGGGTGCTTGAAGCAAAGCAGCTGTCACGTGGATGTGGCTGGTGTGGCGTTAGCCCTTGACAACGGGCACTCTCTTTATTAACTAGCAGCTACGAGATGTATAAGGCAGTATGGAAACTTACGGACCCTGCATTCCAGGGCTCACCATCATCCTCTGGCTGTGTGACCATGGGCGGGTTACCTAACCTCTCTGAACTCGGTGTCTTCATCTCAAAGTGCGGATGGATGCTGCTACTCTGCAGAGCACTCACGAGGGGCGAGGATTCCGTGTGGTCGGCATACACTGCGGTACCTTGCCCTGCTGCCCTCTGATGACGTCGCTGTTTCTGCAATCCCCCTCCCCACCTTCAGTGGACTTCCGCTCCCACTAGCCACACCTGCCACTCTCTCTTTCAGAGGCCCACCCTCAAGCCGCGGGAGCCTTCATACGTGCCAGGCTCATTTACTTCCCACGCCCACCCAGGGCAGCCTTAAGCTTGTGATGGACAGCAGTGGGGGTATGATGGCCCCGCCCCCTTGCCTCAGGCTGGGAGGATTGACAGCCAGAACCACCAGTGGGATCAGAGGAGGCCGCCCTCCGCAGGTGTGCCTGGCTGCATCCTGGCCTGGCTTCTTCCCCCGCCCTACTCTCCCCCATCACTTTCCGGTTTCTCCTGAAAGCACGTCCATAATAAACTACTTGCTTTTGGAGAACCTGACCCAAGACGGTGAGCGGCGTCCCACGTCTTGGATGGGCTTCTTGGACACCCCACAGCTCTTCACACCAGCCGGGTCCAAAATAGAATCGTCCTCCCACCCACCCGCCTCCTTCCCATGGTGCTGTGTCGACCGCCCGAGCCCCAACCTGCTTATCACACGCCTTCTCTCCCCAGCACCCTCCACAACTGGCCGATCACTGTCCTACTACTTTGGGTCCCAAAACGATTTTCCTGATGATTCCTACCTCCTTGCCTGCCCCACCACTGCCCAGTCCTGGCCCTCTTGCCTCATCTGGATCGCTCCAATCTTATGCTACAGTCTGAGAGCTTCCAGAAACATCTCCTTCTCTCATTATTCTCCTGCTTAAATCCTCGTTTTTCAGGATAAACTCCACCTCCTTAGCTCCGTGCTGAAACCCTTGGTGATCCAGTTCCCGAACCTCACCAGCTGCTTTTCCCCTCACTCCCCCCACCTCACACACCCCTCCCCGTTCCATACAGATCTACCAGGCAGCCTGGATGCAGGTCCCATGGTCCACTTAGTATCTCCTAGTCATCCTTCCCCGCTCAGCTCAGGCATCTCCGCCTCCAAGGAGGCCTCCTGATGTCCCAGGCTGATGAGATGGCCTGCTCTACGTCCCCGCAGCATCCTGCACACATCACCATCACTGCCTTTCCAAGACCTCGTGAACCGCCTCTGTTTACCTGTTTGTGTCGTGACTCACTTAGGGGTTCCTTGGGGTGGAGGGACCTGAGCTACTTCTCACTTATCCCACCATCCACCAGGCATGCAGCCGCCACTCAAGAAGTGTTAGTTGAGCAAATGACATGGAAAATCCCCTAACATTCAGCTGGGTTTAAGTAACCACCCTTTTCTCTTGCTCCTTTGACCCACCCCACCTCCCATCTTGAACACACTTTTAGGATGATCTCTACTTTCCTGCTCCTGAGACAGACAGACAGACACACACACACACACACACACCTAAGCTGATGCAATCCAGGGTAGAGTCACATGTGTTATTTGCATCCCGATCTGGTCAAATTTGCATGTAATTGGTTTATGCCTGACGAACCTAACCTCTGGCTATCTGTCTTTAATGCTGAAGCAGGGTCTTTGACACCTACGGGAAGATTCTCCCTCTCCTTCTCACAGTTGGTCTTTCCACTCCCTTCCCTGCTGAGGGTGTTGCCCTGGAGAGTGGGGCCTCGGAGGTGTCTGAGGGGTGAAGAGATGCTAAAAAGAGGAGAGATGGGCCAGGAACAGCATCTCTGCCTTGTTCTTATGGCTTGAGGATCAGTGTGAGTGTAAAGGATTTGGACCAGGCTGAGGGCAGAGGTGTCCTTGTGATGTCCCTGGGCTCTGGAAGTCAGCTTCACCCAAAGCCTCGAGTGGGTGGGTCTCCCAGGGGTAAGAAGAGATCAGGGCTTAGTGAGACGAGGGGTATCTTATGGGAGAAGTGACAGCACAGAACAGTCCGGGAATCCAACAGCAGCAGGAATCGGGCCCAGAGACAGGCAAGAGAAACAGGAGTGCCTCAAGAATGTCCAGTGGTATGTGAGGGAAATCAGATTATCTTTGATAAACGGGGCAGATTTTTCAGGTGATTTTAATATAATCTAAAATGACAAGTTGAAACCAGCACATTGAAGGACTTGGATGGGGGAGAAGCAGGTTTGATCCATGAGTTACAGAGGGTCTCCCAAACTGTGGATCCCCAACTAGCTGGTGACACCTTCCTCCTGGGCACTTCCTCCCACCCATCACCCATCTATCCCATCTGGAGCCACCCAGTCCCTCCTAGAATGCTTGTCCCCCCTGGGACTACCCAGCATCTCACATCAACCCTAGGTACCACCCAGTACCTCCCTTTCTCACCTTAGTTGTAGCGAGCGAAAGGCAGCCTCAGGCTGCATGAACCACCTTCCACGGGTCAGGCAGAGAGTCTGGGGTGGGGTGAGGCATTTGGACCATCACATCTAGGTGCACACAGCATGCTTGGTCTCATGCACAACCGGACACAGTCACATTGTAAGCCATCTAGCTACACAGCACGGTGTCGAGGAAGAGTCTGCTATACTCCAAATGCCAAACACCACGAACTGCTGGCTGCTTCACGCGTTGCTTTGCCAGCCTACAAGGTGCCAGACAGATAGATGCTCTCGTGATGCTGAAGATGGTCACCAGGAGCCCAGACACTCCCGTGCTTGGCTAACATTTTCTGTCTGGCATCTAGGAAATGTGGCTTGCGAATCAGCCCTCTCAGAGGTAACATTGCCGAAGCTCCAAAGGTGACATTTTAAAGAAACTGTACTTTGCATATGCAAAAGGAACAAAAAAAAAAAAAAACTCACAAAAAGTATTTGCAGCTCTTGTAGTTCCCAAATACGAGTACTCTAAAAACAGCACGAGAATCACCTGGATAGCTGTTTAAAAATATGGATGCCAGTTCTTCCTCCCCAGATATTCTGGTTCCATATGTCTGGAGTGCATCTTGACATCCGTGTCACTAGAATTCGGATACGCAGCCAGGGACCATGGCAGAAAGATTTGAGACCTGTACTTACTTGAGTCCGTTGCTGCCCAGAGATCAGTTGCAAGTGGGCAAGGATCTCTGAAAACAAGGTTCTCAGGTAGGGAAAGATTGGTTATCCATTCAAACAGTATTAGGTTTGTCCAGATGCAACAAGGCGGGTCAAGCTTTTGGTAAAGGGCGGAGCTGAAACAGGTCTACGAAATGGTCCACCATGCGAGACTTACCCACTTCTCTTCCCTCTTGTAGGATGTTTGTTAGGAGGGTTTATCTGCCCATTTAGACAGCCATGCAGGTATTTGATTTTCATTAACCTGAATGAGTAAAGTTAATAATGAACCCTGTGGCACAGGAAGGTTTATGTTTATTGTATGTGAACATGACCAAAACAGGCACCAGGCTTTCTGAGGAAGACCTAGGATGTAGGTCAAAGGAGCAACAAAGTCTGTACATTTTGTGCTTTATCTGAAGCTGTCAGGCCTGCTCCCCACTGCCCGGTCGTCACCCTGCTGGGTGGGAGAATTACCTGTCCTTGGTGCTGCTCAGCCAGTTTCATTAACACCTCCCCTTCAGTCCCCACCATCCCTTTAAACTGGCCGCTCTCTGCCCAGATACATTTTTACACCTGTCTTAGCAATTCTGGGAGAGACGCTTTGAAGTGCCTTTTCAAAATCCCCTGTTAATCATCTGGTAATTATTGTGGTGACTTTTCAATGAGGTGTGAAGTGCTCACCTGTCAGCTGAGAGGCTCCCAAAGCACCAGGAAATGACACAGCAAGAGAAAAGGGGAAAAAAAAACAGAGTCTGGGGCTGTCCCCAGTCACAGGAGCAGCCCCATCTGGCCAGAGAAAGAGGGCCCTGCCTGAGGCTGCCATGGCCAGCAGGAGCTCCTGCTGGCAGATGAGCCCTCTCTAAGTGCCGGGACCAGTCTGACTGTCGGATTAGGAGAAACTACATAAGTGACCCCAAAACTTATCCACCACTACCATGTCCCCCACCAGTACCAGAGTAGGTAATGCCAAGTCCCACAGCTGGCAGCAGGGAGGACCCGCACTCCTGCACACAGACTGCAATGCAGTCTGTCCTTGGTCCCCGCCCAGCGGGCTTCCCTTCCCTTCCCAATCCACGTCAAATTCAAGCAGTCAGAGCGGCCACCCACCCTGACGGAGAGCTTGATCACACTGTTCTCCATGTACCTCCAGATCTACCTTGCAGCCATCTGGGGCCAAATGAGGTCCAGCTGTGCTGCGCACTCCCAACATCTGTAAACCAAGTATGCCGGCCTCCCCCATACCTGTGCTCCCCAACATCTTGCTTCCACTGGTCAGAATAAAAGGAGCCTCCACCCCCCGACCTCACCCAAGGACCAAGACAGGGTGTTGGGTATCTCATGGTCTGACCACCCATCATAACAAAGGAGGCTGCAAAATGCATTCAGGGTTGTAACTGGCCCAGGTTCTCACAGCATTTGAGCTGGCCCTCCCTGCCACCAAAACAGAAGACGTTCCTAATGGAGAAGTGAAACACCAGCCTTGAGGACCCACTGTATGGAGTCTTACGGCCCTGAGGGCATCAATGAGACAGAAGGTGATGTGACATGCTCAAGGTCAAAGCCTCATCAGGTAACGTTGGGCTGGGACTAGAACAAGAGGCTGCTCTACCACCCATGGCTTTCATGGCTGTCCACCAGTGCCCACCATGAGTCTGAGGCATCTTCATATTTGCACGCGCTGGGTTAGCCTGGCCTCACCCAGCAGAAAGCAAGGGCCTTGGGGGCAGGGATGGCTACTCCAGCTGTGCCCTTGGGCATTTCTGCCATGCCCCTGACACAGTGGTACCTGCCAGGTGCACTGATTGCTCTTCCTCCCTGACCTAGCTTCTGGGGCCCCAGACCCCAACCACTTCCGGCCCAGCCCTGCTCTCAATGCTGGCATCTTCTCTGGCCTGGAGATTGTGAGGGTTGCCCTGGTTAGTTGTTGGGAATCATCTTTCCGAGTCATAGGCCCCAATCTAGGGCACTTTAGCTAAGCAAACCCAGCTGATGAGTGGTCTGGATTCTGCTTCTCTGGAGAAACTGGGAAGCAGATGCCCCAAGCATAAACATTTAATTTAATTTTTTTTAACCTTCCAGTAATGATACAATAATATGTGACAAGACGTAGAAAACACTATTCATCAAAATTCTCCTGAAGGAGAGTCTTCTGTGGGTTTGGAAGAAATGCTCCAAGCTGGTGGCTCTCAAAGTGTGGTCCCCAGACCAGAGGCCTCAGCATCATCTGGAAGCCACCTGGGACCTTGTTAGAGAGGCAGTTTCTCACTCCTGCACTACTGAACTCAAGAACATCCTCCAGAGGCAAAAACCCTGGGATGGGCAGCCTTGAAAGGAGCAAGGTTCTGCTTACCTGTATGCCTCTGGTCATGGGAGTCTCCCTGAATGGATGAATTAGGAGGTAGGACCTGGGGAAGAACTGGATTGCGCCTCATGACAGAAAGGAAAGGAAAGGCTTCTGAGGTTCCCTGAGGAAATCTAGAGGGGAGGAGGAAGATAGCGAGGCTGGGTGCTGAGTGCAAAAAGGCAAGAAGTGAGGCACATACACACACTCATAACACGCTTCTGCAGGGCCTTTGGGCAGCCAGAGTATATTGGGGTTGTCAGTGGGATCACATGCCCTATGCAATGGGACCTCTCTCTGCGCTGCGCAAAGCATCAGTAAAGATCATATAAACCACCACAAGCTCGGGGTTCTACACTCCTTGTGGATACCGTGGGAGGCACTAAAATCTGCTTGGTGGTCTCAGTGCCACGCTGAACAGAACACTCTTTGCAAATGGGATTGTCATGACTGCATACTCTTTCATCCTGTGACTATTTCTAACTTTCCTTAACCATTCCCTTACGTGGGAGGCATTTGGTTGGTTTCCAGGTTTCTGCTATCATAAACAACAGATGATAAACACCTGAGAGCTAAAAAGTTTCTTAATCATGACTGTGACCTTGGAACACAGATACGTAAAAGTTGAGGGCTTGAGTTCAAACACCATGTACTATAAAGAACAGAAATTTCACTTGAGCTTGAGCAGGGGCACACATCATTCGATTGTGATTAAGGAGAGGAATGAGTGTGCTCTTTATGTTAGAGAATGATAGAGCCGGCAATTCCCTGAGGTTGTGAGTAGGGGAGCAGAGAGGCTTCCCAGAAAGATTAAAGCTGTATTAGAGCTGAAGGTGTTTTGAGTGACAAGAAGGCTGACATATAGTCATTGCATGTATTTGGTTGCAGGTGTCACTCACCTCTAGCCAGCTTGCAGTTTCACAACTGTGCTTTTAAGCTCACAATCTGGTCAGAACAGGGGTAATGCAGGCTTCAAGTCTAGTTAGATCTAGGGTCTCAAATGACGATGTCAGGCCTTTCTGCAGCTCTTAGCTCCAGCTGTTGACCTTATTCCTTCCTACTGCAAATAGCCTTTCTCTGTGCAGGGAGAGGAGGAAGGGGCAGCGGGTGAAGGGAGGGGTGGGCAGAGCTACATACAGCTTCAGGTTCACTTCATCCTGGCTAGTGATTTCAGAAGAAAGAGCAGCATTTTCTCTTCAAGTTTCATGTATCAAATCTCAAGGAAGATCTCTGATTGGCTGGCTTAGGTCACATGCTTGTTATGGGCAAATCACTGTGGCTATGTGGTTGGAGCACCATGATTGGCTAGGCCCGGGTCACATGCCCATGAAAGGAGGGGCCAGTGATTCTCATTGGCATCTCTACTAGAATCATACTGAATTAGTGAGCAGCAGAGACCCCAGAGAAAGGCATGTCCTCTCCAGAAGAAAGTGGCAGACAAAACCACAGACATTTATTACCTGTGTTCCTTCGTACCCTGGCAGCTACCAACACATTATCTTGCCTAAGCTCAGAGATGGCCTCAGAATCCTTCTAACAATCCAAGTTAGCCTACAAGATAAAAGTGATTTGCCATTTTTGAGCTTAAAACAAAATGCCAGCTCATGGATGAACAAGAGATTAAAGCAGACCAGACTTAAGGAAGGTATGAGCCACAGGGGTTCAGTTCAGAACCCTCATGGGCCCTCTCTGGGAGAGGCCCACTCCTGAGACTGTGGGTGACCGCAGGTCTCAGTCTCTGTGACAGTGAGATGGTTGGGCCTTCAATGAAGTATGGGACATTGTGAGCCTTCATTTGCCTACAGGAGGTCAATAGTGCTTTCTTTCTATTACTGTCACTCAAAAGTGAGTTGCAGTTAGATCTCTGGTCTTTGTTCATGAGATTTCCACAAAGGTTTGGCTTCAGGAAAAGTCTGGCCCCTCTACCTGTGTGCTCCATCACTCAGTCAACAGCCAGCCAGAGGGTGAGCCATGGTAGGTTCAGGTGGACAAGGCTGGGACCGGAGGCCCAGCTCTAAGGCGGCCCTGGGCTCTTCCATGAAGGGACTCACGTCCACATCTCCAAGGTGCAAAGGGCAGAGCAAACCCAAGCACAATCAAGATGGTGACTGCTGTGAAGGGAATCAGCCTGCATGGTGAGGACAGGGCACAGCTGGCCCTGGTACACAGCTTCAACTGGGTTGTCACATGGGGATTCTGATGTCATGTGAGAGACTGCAGGAGTCTAGCCAGCAGCCCAGGTACCAGCGAGCATGACTCAGTGGCCCTGATGGCCTTGCCAGGACTGTAGGCCTTTCCCGTGGACTTATTCAGGACTTGAGGCTTAGGTGGGTCGAGCCTGGGCTTCTACCTCACACCTACGTCTCCTGGGGCCTGACCCAAGTCCTCCACAGAGCTGCAATGAGCAAGGCCTAATTGCATTAGAACGGAAGCTTGCTGAGTACGCCGACACTCTCAGCCCGTGCAATCAATCCTTCACCCTGTAAATAAGATTAGAAATGTGATTCCGGCAATTATAAAGCCCATCATTTCCTCCTCTTCTCTAAGTAAATTAGAAAGGCTCTTTGCTCTCACTTTGCCATGGATCCTCATTTTAAAAGTGCAGCTGTGAAGCACTGCAAAGGACTGTACAGAGGTGCCATGTCTACTGCCCAGTTGGCCAAGGGGCTTGGCTTCCAGCCTGGTTTTGCTGCCAACGAGACTGTGGTCTTTGGCGACACCAGCACCCCTCTCTGGGCCTCGGATCTCCCATATATAAAATGAGGAGTTTGGACTAGGTGGCCTCTAGGGTCCATTCATACTCTCATGGCCACTGAATTTCATGTCTGTCTGATTGCTAGGGATGGCTCCATGCACACAGGAGTTTAAATTCTTTCAAGCCAGGAGCTGTCTCTCTGTTTCCCATATACAGTAACCAGTTTCTGAAGACACATATACACCAACATCCATAGCTGTATGAGGACAGAAGAGCCACGGGCCCGTGTTTCTGGAACTAAAAGTGCCAGCCACACACCGAAGGCCCTGAATTGACTGATATACAACAGCGATCTCATTGGACCCTCATGAGAGAGCAGCTATTCAGCCCATTTCACAGACAAGAAAACAGACACAACGAGGTCAAGTCACGCATCTAAGCCCGGTCTGCCTGGTGCCTAAGGCCATGCATATAGCCACAACTCTCTCTAAGTCCCATAGAGAGAGACTTTAGTAGAGAAAAGAGAGAATGGATAGACCGAGAGGCCACCGCAACATGAAGGGGATGACAGGCAGGATACCTGCACACCTGAGCGTGCCCAGGCAAACAGCAGATGTCCCCGAGCGCATGTGGGCTGGAAGATTCAGCAGGAAGGGGTGCAACTAGGAGGCACAAAAGGCTTTGATAAATGTGTCCCAGTGATCCCCGCTCTCTCAAAATGGGCTCTTGCTCCCTCCCTCCGCTCCCTTCCTCTGAAAATGGAATGCCAATGATTTCTTTTGAAGGAAATATGGGTGCTGCTTAGAAGCAGCATGAAGTAAATTTTATGATGCTTGTCAGCAGCTGATGGGACATATTCAGTCTGCTTGGCTCTGATGACCCAGCTCTGTCTGTCAGGTTTGCCATATTGAAATCCTCGGAATTTACAATTAGAAATGCTAAATGACATTTTAATTTCTTATAAGATGGATATGAGAAGCTAAAATATCATTTGCTTTAAGGATTGGCTTTTCAAAAAAAAAAAAACTTACTTTAAGTAGCACCCATGTTATAAAGATGCATATTACCATATTACCAAAAAAAAAAAAATGTTTTTAAAACATAGTTTCAGTTAGGCTCATCTGACAGATACTAACCCTGAAAATCAGTGTTTAATGGCAGTTGTTTTATAGAAACCACTTTGCCTCCCCATCAGTGTGGCAGAGTCGCTATCCCTTTCTCTTAAATACCTCTCCAAGCAATTGATACATACATTCTTTTAAAATCCATCGGTGGCAAGCCTGAGGACTCTTGGGTATCTCAGGAGCTCCAGGCTGGCTGTCTGCCCCGCAGAGCAGTCCCTGCCGAACCCTAGGTTCCCGACCAGTACTTCCAGAGCACCTGCTCTGTACCAGGTGCCCTGGTGACCCTGGAGGCAGAGCCGTGGACTTAGGGGACCACAATGTAGGGCTTTATCAGGCAAGATGAACCAGACCAGGAACACATCTTCCAGAATTTCAGTGTTGGTGGGATTTATGAATTGGGACTGAGTGCAGGGTGGATGTACTTGGAAGGCTGAAGAGACAGGTGACCCTGCCTGTACCCGTGGCCCCGCCATCCTGAACCTGCTTCCTCATCAGCTAAGCGGGACAATAATCTCCACTCACAAGGTTGTTGGTGATGGTGGAGGCCACGTAGCAGAGCTTATAATGAAGAATGAGGTTGTCAGCCAGGTTCGAATCTTGGTTCTACCCTGCTTGACTTTGTACAAATGACTTACCCTGAGCCTCAGTTTGCCTCATCTTTAAAAATAGCTATAGTAATCTCTTCCTTAGGGCACTGTGATCAGGATGCATTTCAAGTGCTTGACAGTATCTAGAGCACAGTAAGTATCTGTTAAGGGACAATTATCATCCCTTAATGGTGAAGGTACCAACTCCAGGCCAAGCCCAGAAGAGGTACTCACTCAGCAGGTGCTCATTCTTTCACACACGTGCCACAAAAACACCATTTTCCTCCTCCCAGTTCTCCCTCAGGCATTCTCCATCTTCCCATAACAGCAGAGGCGAATTATTTCCTCTAAAAGTCTGGGCTAAAATCTTACCAGATGCCCAGCATGATGCTCGGGTCGCTGGACGGGAAAGAATCCCCAGCAGTAGCCCCGCCCACCATGCACACCGGTGTGCACAAACCAACAAGGGATGCCCCAGACAGAATTACGTCCGAGTAATGGCTTGAGCTGGCAACAGCAGCCTTATCCCAAGGTGGCTGTGATCAATTGCCGAATGAATTGTGGGAAGGCAGATCTCCCTTCTGGCCACAGTAGTCAGGAAGGATAAACTTCCGCCCCCTGGAGACCTGGCTAAGACACTCTGGGAGATCACAAAGCTACGTGGAAGCAGAGGGCACAGGATCATCAAAATCTAATCAGCAGAACATGGGGGTGAGGGGGCTTCCAGACCTCCCTCAGGGGACACTAAGGAGGCCCAGCTCCTCAGCCGCCCCTGCGACCAGTGCTGGAGTGTCCCCTCTGAGGAATGTCCCATCCCAGGCATGAAAAGCACCCTCCTCCCATTTTCGAGCGCTCTCCCCCACCAACACCACACGCCGACATAAAAAACGCAGCCTTCGTCAGTGACGCTGATATAGCTGAACCCCTGGTTGCTAAGCCCCTCTTTTCTCGGTCCTATTTTTATGATTCTTTTGTGGTTCTTGCTTATTTCTCAGTCTACAATGAGTGGTAATAACATCTGAATTCCACCTGCATGATAGCAGAGGACTAACGAATACTGTACCTGCAACACTCTGAGGCCAGGGGATGAAAGGAATTCAAAATCACCCAGAGGGATGTTTTTGTGAAGTCGGACTTCAACAGGCGACATGAGGGAAAATTAGCTAAGCCCGGTGAGGGGCACAGGCCATGACGAAGATGAAATTACTACGCATCATTACTGGTCATTTTCTTTGAAGTCCTCGACGGTTGTTTTAGAACAATGCAGTAAAACCTGCTGTCTGTATTTTACAGACAAAACAGAGATTTATCAAAGTCTTCCATTCATTTTATAAAAATTACAGAATTTGGGGAGATGGAAAGAGTCTCATCTGCCTTCCTTCCTTAAGTCTGATGTGGGGAAAGTCTGGGCCCATCTGGGACATTCTTCACAGTAATTTCACTTGCATTGGCTCACAATCCTCAGGCTGCCTTCCACTCCAAACTCTGCCCAGCCAGGTGGTTCCCCAGGGAGCCTCTTCAGCCAGCCCGGGGCAGAATGGGGTCAGGGGAGCAGCTCCTGGCTGCCCACAGGCTGGTAGGGACCCCATGAGTCTTGTTGCTATGGGCAAGGTGTGACTCTGTCCATCTCAACTCCCTAAACTGCTGCCACATCCTGCCTGGTGGGTCGGCCCAGTCTATTGAATCCCCTAACTCATTCATCAGCTATTTATTGAACCCCTACTATGTGCCATGTACTCCTCCATTGAACAGAACAGATAAAGCACTCTTTGGGGAAGCAGACATTCCAATAAAGGGAGAGACATTAAACAAAGAAGAGAAATCTGCAGCGTGTCAGCTGATGATAAGTACCAGGAAGACAGGGAACAACGCGTACGAGGATGGAGGGTGAAGGGGGTAGTAGGAATGGGTGCTGTTTTACAGGCATGGTCTGGAAAAGCCCCTCTGAGGACCTGACATCTCAGCGGAGATCTGAAAGAACAGTGTCCCAGGAGGAGGAAATAGCATGAGCAACATCCTTGAGTCTGGAGTTTGCTCAGCGTGTTCCAGGAACAGCAAGGAAGCCAGTAAGCCTGGAACAGAGTGGGCGAGGAGATGGATAAGAGAGGGGACAGAAGCCGCAGCTTGTGAGCAGGCGTCAGCCCGCAGCTCAGGCAGAGTCTTAACCAGCAGGCTGCCTTGCTCAATCTGCGACTGCATGTTGAGTGCCCTGTTCCCCTCGCCACCCCACCAGCCCTCCACTGCCCTCCTGGGCTGAGAAAAAAAAAAAAAAACACAAAGCAGAAACGGTTGCAAAAAGTAGTGGGACTTTAATGTTATTCTTTTTTTTCCCTAATGGTAACTGTTGCCCATTTTAGAGAATATGAAGAATGCAGAAAAGAATAATAACGCACATGCAGAAAAGTAAAGATATCAGAAAACTGGGATTATCATTGTTTCCTCCTGTTTTCCAACATTTGTATAATGCTGCTGTTTATAATACACAGATCTTTGAAAAGAAACTCAACTGAAAGATGTTCTCAAAAAAGAAAAATAGAATGTCACCACATACTCTTTTAACTGATGCACTTTGGACCCCAGCCTCCATGAGGTGAGATGCCACTAGTTCCCTAAAAGCACAAACTTTTGAGCCAATGAAGATTAGACTGACATTCTGGCTGTACTACTCACTGCTATGTGACCGCAGGTAGGTTACTCACCCTCTCTGAGCCTCAGTTGTCTCATCACAAAGTCAGTATCACATCCATGAGATCTTTGGTAAGATCAAAGATGACATGTGTAATAAAACACCTGGCACCTGGAAGGTACTATATAAATGGTGGCTTGTCAGAGCTTTAACAAATAGGCAGATTTGTTCAATCCACACATGTAGCCTCCATGCCGTGCTTCGTACATTTCCTGTAGCTGGTAACACTGCAGTAACCAAGACAAAAAGTAACTTAATTGTGATCTTCTTTTCCCTAATTCCAATTATCCAAAAAGACAGCAATCCAACTAGAAAACACAAGAACTACATAATATCCCCTTGAATGAGGGCAAGGTATCAGAGTCTGTGTGGCGTGTGCTGAAAAGGCAGGCAGAAAGCAGGTTGCCAGGACACCCAGCTACCGTTGCAAAACTTCACAGCAAACTGCTTGGCTCCCCAAGCAGATCCGTGTCTTCGCCCTCGGCCACTGCCAGCTCTGCTGCGAAGACAAAGCCAGGAAGGCTCTGCCTCTGGCCAGAACCTTAGAGAGTGTCACCAGCTGTCATAGACAGTGGCCTGGCTTAAAACGCACTCCTTGAAGACAGGGCCTCTCTCAGCCCTTGGGATTAACTCATGTCCCCCGGCTGTTCTCCAGCCACGGTGCTCAGACTAAGTTCCGCCACGGCAGACAGTAGATTCTGTTCCTGATGTGCAAGGCTTAAAGGAAAAGCAATTTTTAATAAAAGCACTGAAGATCACTTTGTCCTCTCTGGCAGCACCGCTTCTCAGCAGAAAAGTAACACAGATTTAAACAAAAAGGGAGTCTTATCTCCCCAAGGAAATTAAGTATTTCTGGAGAAACCAAGAACCATTCCAGCCAGCCAGCTGGGTCTGGGCTGATAGTTAACTACATCAGGTGAGCATCTCTGTGGACAGATGGACAGACACTGGGCTTAGTGCATTTTATCACAGCACTCCTGCCAGGCAGGTACCACTGATCCCACTGTTCAGATGGGGAAACCAAGGCCAAGTCCAAGTCATGAAATGACTCGCCCACCTGGAAAGAGGCCAGGGAGGTTCAGGACCTTTATTTGGGAACTATTTTTGCATCATCCTCAACTTGGTTTTACTTATTGGTAGAAACAATGGACGAAAGCTTGAAGAATGTAATTGGCCGGCATACCTAGTCACGTGGTTTTGTGTGTGCGTGGGGGGGGGCGTTTGGCTGTTTCAGCTCCCTCTTCCCCTTCCCCTTCCCTCTCAGGCTCAGGAACAGCTGTGCCCAAGGGCCACAATGGCGTCAAACCTCAGGTTCTCTCTTAGCGTGGGATCGGTGAAATTTTTTCCCCAAGTGTTAAGAGGCCAAATGTACTAGAAAATGATTTTTAAAATATACATCTGATCTTGGCCCGTTATTTTTGGCAGGCCTGCCCTCACTTCCCTAATGGGGGTAAATTGTCCCTTGACACAGAGTTGACAGACAAATCTTTCAAAACCACGTGCTCACTCGCAGGTACTCCCCATCTGGACTCCCAGAGCTGCGAGGCTCGCATTCCCACCAGCCCCTCTCCACCCCAAACTCCGCAGAATTCTTGGAATTTTCCTCAGGGTTTGCTTGCCGTGAGGAGAATACTAAGTGGGTCTATTGTGTTAGAGGCGCATTAAAACCAGACAAACTCTCCAGACAAACTCTCCAGGTTTTAAGAGACACTTTATAAAGGGAGGCAGGGCAAGCGGCTCGTCGGGTGGCCTGGGGAGGTCTTTCTCCCTCTCTCGGCCTCAGTTTCCCCTTCTGTCAAATGAGCGGGTTTCAGGTGAATACGAAGGCAGACATCGCAGAGTTCCCTCGGATGGGACAAAGGAATGGCCTCGGAACGCTTGGGCATCCCTCCGAGAGCGCGATCCGCTCCGGGCGCCTTCTCCACTGGGAGTGGGAACGCGCGGGCAGCGCAGGATTCCCCCGCCCCGCCAGCACCCCGTGGGGAGCAGCCCACGACACCCCCTCGCCCGGAGCCGCCCACGCGCCAGCCTCAGCGTCTCCGCACGCGGCCCCGCATCCCGCCCGGCCCGCGCGCGCCAGGCAGTCCCCGCCTCTCTCCGCCCCGGCGCGTGGAACCCCGCCCTCCCTCGAGCCTCGCAGCCGGGTGGGCGGAGGGCGGGGCGGGGCGCGCGGGAGGCGGAGCCCAGCCGGGGAATCCTGCTCCGGGCGAGCGCCGGGCCCCGCAGAGCCGCCGCGCCGTCCGAGGGCCCCCGCGCCGGGGGCGGTGGGGGGAACCCCAGACGCAGCCGGGCCGGGAGGGATCCCCACGCCACGCGGCCCAGCGCCCCCGCCTGCGCGCCGCCCCCGCGGGCCGGCCGGCAGGTGCCCGGCCGCGCTGCCTCTCCGCCCGGCCGCCGGCCCCGCGGCCCCGCCGTCAGCTCGCCCGCCGGCCCCCCGCGCGCCATGCAGCCGCCGCCGGCCCCTGGCGCGTAGGCGCTCGCCGCAGGCCATGCTGCCCCTGCTCGCCGCGCTCCTGGCCGCCGCCTGCCCGCTGCCGCCCGCGCGCGGCGGCGCCGCGGACGCCCCGGGCCTCCTGGGGGCGCCCCCCAACGCCACCGTCAACGCGTCGTCCGCGGGCGCCGCCGAGGCCCCGCGGCTGCTGGCCTCGGCGGCGCCCGGGCCCCCCGAGCGCCCGGGCCCGGAGGAGGCGGCGGCGGCGGCGCCGTGCAACATCAGCGTGCAGCGGCAGATGCTGAGCTCGCTGCTCGTGCGCTGGGGCCGCCCACGGGGCTTCCAGTGCGACCTGCTGCTCTTCTCCACCAACGCGCACGGCCGCGCCTTCTTCGCCGCCGCCTTCCACCGCGTGGGGCCGCCGCTGCTCATCGAGCACCTGGGGCTGGCGGCCGGCGGCGCGCAGCAGGACCTGCGCCTGTGCGTGGGCTGCAGCTGGGTGCGCGGCCGCCGCCCCGGCCGCCTTCGGCCCGCCGCCGCCGCCGCCACCGCCGGGGCGCCCACCGCGCTGCCCGCCTACGCCGCGGCCGAGCCCGCGGGGCCGCTGTGGCTGCAAGGCGAGCCGCTGCATTTCTGCTGCCTGGACTTCAGCCTGGAGGAGCTGCAGGGCGAGCCGGGCTGGCGGCTGAACCGCAAGCCCATCGAGTCCACGCTGGTGGCCTGCTTCATGACCCTGGTCATCGTCGTGTGGAGCGTGGCCGCCCTCATCTGGCCGGTGCCCATCATCGCCGGCTTCCTGCCCAACGGCATGGAGCAGCGCCGGACCACCGCCAGCGCCGCCGCCGCCGCCGCCGCCGCCGCCCCCGCTGCCGTGCCCGCGGGGACCACCGCCGCTGCCGCTGCCGCCGCCGCCGCTGCCGCCGCCGCCGCCGCCGTCACCTCGGGGGCGGCGCCCAAGTGACCCGCTGCGCTCCCCGCTGCGCTCCCCGCTGCGTCCGCCCGCCGTCCGCGCTCTCGGGGGTCTTCTCCCGCCGGGAGACTCGGCCAGTGTGCTTCGTGCTGTAGTGACCGTTAGTTCTTCCTCCGGGGAGGGGGCCGCCAGAGAGGCCCCGGCGTGTTTGCAAAGCAAGGTTTGTGCGGCGCCCTGCTTCCCAAAAGATGCCACCAGCCCTGGCACTGCAGGGTGGGGTCCGCAGCTGGGAAGATGGAGAGGAGGGAAATGGGGCCCTCTCCCCACTGTTGCATCCCCCTGCCCTCCTCCCTCCCGCACCCACGTGCCCTATATTCATGGCAGAAAATGACCAAATCCTGTGTATTTGTTTTATATATTTAATAACTGTTTTAAATGAAAGTTTTAGTAAAAAAAAAAAATCAAATTGCTATTGCTGTAGTAAGAGAAGCTCTTTGTATCCGAACATAGTATTTGAAGTTTTTTTTTTTAATTTTATTTAAAAGTGAAGGGGGGGGCATGGGAATGATTTAACACGGATTTATTGTTACCGCTGGAAACGAACTTTACGAACCTTTTCCAAGTTGATCTATCCAGTGACGTGGCCTGGTGGGCATTTCTTCTTGTACTTCTGTGGTTTTTTTGGCTTTTAATACAGACATTTTCCTCCAGAGATGCGTGTGTAGCTTTTTCTTTAAGTGTAAAGAAGGAATCTGAGAATGGCAAGATGTTCCTCTGAAGTGTGTGTGTGTGGGGGGGGAGGGGGTATAGGGAATCTCCAAGAAGTTACAGAATGGTGGATTCTGTCTCCCTCACAGGTCTAGGACGGGTAGGAGATGGGGACCATGTTAATTTGCCCTGATGGCAATTGTTTTTTGCCTCTCTCTACACTGCTCCACCCCCACCCCCCACCCCTGGGCCTCACTGCCCTCTGTCATGGTGGCATAAAGGGTTTTATGTGATTCAGCCTTTGACCCACCACCCCAAGCTCCACCAAAGCACCCAGTAAAGCACCAACATGGTAAAATCAATCGTTCCTCTGAGCCGGGTGTCTCACGGAAAGGACTCATCTTAGAGGCCATGTAGATTTCGTGTCAGTAAAGTCTAGCACATGAGTGCATTTCAAAAGCGGGTTTTAAAACCTGAGCTGTTTGTTTTAGCACTAATAAGATTTGTTTCCTTAAGGTAAACTCTGAGGGACTACGGAGTTGATCCTAACAAGGCTTCCACTCAGTCCTGGTGTCTGTGCTGTGGTGTCTGCTAGGCAGAAGTTCCAGATTCTTCCCGGTTTTCAGAAAAGGGGTAAATGAGAAGTTCTTAGAGTGACTTGATAGAAAACCATGTTAAAAGCTGCTTCTCTTTGCCCCCTCTCCTCACTTTTAAGGGAATACTTGCTACTGTTCTAGAGCTGTAGTTCTCCAATCACTGTCCCTGGACCAGCAGCGTCAGCATCATCTGGGAACTTGTTAGAGATATAAAACTGGGGTCCCACCCATGACCTACTAAACCAGAACCTCGGGGTGGGGAGCCAGCAGTCTGCTTTCACAAGCCCACCAATGGATTCTGATGCAAATTTGAAAACCTTCAAACTACGGAGCCTCCTTTTATCTTGAGATATTACTAGTATATCAAAGAAACTGGACCCCTTTTCCCCAAGACTCTGTCTTTAGTTGAGGCTGGATCCTTGACCTTTGACCTCAGCTGCTCCTCTGGCCCTTTGGGGTCCAAGGATCTCTCTAGCAGAGAGGCCAGCCTCTCAGAGAGGAGGGGGTGAGTGAGGTGGTCTTTCTCTGTTCCCTGGTCCAGACATTGAAGATATTCAGTGTAATGCAAATCCACTAGACTTGCAATTCACTGGAAATCTTCTTATGCGCCAAAGCAAGTTGGGTTGTGAACTGTGCTCTTAACTAGCAGGAAAAAAAATCTATAACCTTTAATCTTGGTCAATTTTAATATAATCACAGCGTTTGTAATTCCGGAAGGCACATAAGTATTCCTAGAACAACACACACACATACACACACACACAAACAATCACTGACTCTGCTTTTTTCCAAGATGGAAACAGGCTTAGAGAGGTTCAGCATTTTGCCTACGATCACACAGCAGCATGAAGAGGCAGAGCTGAGATTAACCCTGGGTCTTCTGCCTCCCTGGATGGCATGTTTCCATCACCAGAAACTTTCTTTCCTAGAAGATTTAGGAACTAGCCACTCGAGCTACTCTGTCGACCCACCCCTGTCACTGTCAGATTCTGTGCCTCCACAAACCCAAAGGGACCAGAAAGCATTCATTTTAAATGAGACACTTAGCCACTTAATAAAACTTCATATATACATGCATTCATGGGATGGTCCCTAATGAATATTTCCACTGTTTGAAATATCAGTAGCTATTGCTGAAGCAATAGACCTTCCTAAAGGAAGATTTTCAGAACTGCCAGAAGAGCCTCTGTGTGTGTGTATGTGTGTACATGCATGCGTGCGTGCGTGTGTGCGTGCATGTGTGTGTGTGTGTGTGTGTGTGTGTACACATATGTATAAAACAACTGGACTATTGACTTTGGCTGCTTTCTGAGAGCCAGAGCTCCAAGCAGAAGCCTATAAAGTGAGGACAGAAGCTGTGTCCTTTTGGTCACTGTGAGTTGGGACCATCCAGGGGGCGAAAGGAGTCAGGAGCTGACAGGCTTAGCTGTTGGGTCCGTGCCCTCCACTCCGCTGGATTTGCATCATCGCAGTAGTGAAACACTTCTGTGCCCGCGTTTCACTGAAGGTCGGTCACGACTTCCTTGATGGGAGGGGAAGTGTGCACGTGCCTGCAGAATCCCCAGAATTCCAGCCCCTTCTGAAAGCCCCCCCAGCGACAGCTCACTAGTGACACAGCGACACATGAAGTGGCGCTGTTCTTAACAGTTTCGAAAAGTTTTTTATTATACGAGTGGCTATATCGTAGAAAATGAAAAAAATATCCTTCACAAGATCAATGAATTAACAGCAGCAGCAACCCCAGTACAAGTGACCGTGGCTAGTATTTATCGACAAACGTTCAAATGCACATACTATACGTATTTTCAGCCCAATGGGTGCCTGTTTTCTCCTCTCGGGGCTCTTCGGTGGCCCCCTCCCTATGCAGAGGACAACGGAGGGCTTCTCAGGGTGGATGGTAGGTAAAGGCTGCCATATGGCTATATTCCTGACACGTGGGTCAGACACCAGTCACACAGGATATTGAAACCCATCTAGGACAAAAGGCCAGATGAAGATGAGGGTGGCAGATGGTCTGCTGTCTTTCTCATCTCAAGTTTATTACCTCCAGACACATGCAAGCCAGACGGAACTTCCACCCCTCCGGGAGAAAGGTTTCCGCTCTCCTGCGAGGTTCCCGATGAGACCAGACGAGGCTGATACGGAATGGGACACGACTCTACAGGATGATCAAGGCGATTCGTCTGCTGGAGTCAGAACCGCGGAGCTACCTGGTAGCGTCTGGGTTTATTTGATGTCTTTGGTGAGAAAATGAATTTTGAGATTCAATCAGCAAAAGGATATTGTGTCTGTACGATGCTGCCCCAAAGGCTGTCACATGGCCAGGGAAGAGCCACATACAGATGCCTCTGCTGCAGGGGCGGTGCTGAAGGCAGCCCACCCAGAGAGAGGAAGGACACAGGGCGGGAGGTCGGAATGGGCCCAGGACAGGAATCATCAGTGGGTCAAAATGTATTCAGCACCGCTCGCAATAAATGGACTGTGCTCTTCTTCGCTGGAGCTGGTCTAGGATTGGGTTTCCCCAGGAGCAGAGCCTGAGCTGGAGAGACTCATAGGAGAGATATATTGAGGGGGACTCCCAGAGGGAGGGGAGTAAGGGCAGTTGGAGGGGCAGGGGAAGGGGCAGAGCTGGCCTGTGATCTCAGCTGGGCTTGGCTCCAGCCTGACCCCACAGAGCTCTGGAGCGGGAATTGCACCCAGCGCTGCCCCACATCCAGGCAAAGGGCTGGTCCTTCATACTCCCATTTCCATCAGTCACTGGGCAAGGTCTGGGTGTCGAGACGACATAGCCTCCCTGGCAGCTCCCCTTTAGCTGGGCCCAGTTCTCCAGAGAAGGGGCAGCTGAGATGTGTTAGCCGCTCACCCCCACAGCAGCTGGAGATGGGAGTGTGGGCCTGTGAAGGGATCTGGGCAGGGTGCCCACAGCGTTCACTGCAGACCTCATATTGCCCTTGAACTCCATTCCCAGCAGTGGTGGGGAGAGGAGGAAAGCTCAGACACCCAGATGAACTTTAGACTCTCTACCTGCCTGCACGCTGGCCTCTGGGCCTTTGCGAGTCTCAGGTGAGGTCTAGCTGGCTGGCCTTTCCTCTGGGTGACCTGTACTTGTGCCAGCCGAGGTGCAGCTGGCTCTGTCACACGGCCCTCCCTGATGAAGTCAGAAGTCCCTGTCATTTGTCTCTGCATTTAAAGTCCTGGATCCTCAATACTTGCGTTATTAGAAGGGAAGTCCCACAGTATTAGTATTGGTATTGGTACTGGTATTGGCATTGGCATTAGCATTAATACTGGTACTAGCATCAGTATTAGTGCTAGTATTAGTATTAGACACAGTATGATATCTCTGAGGCTGCCAGCAGGAGGGTAAGCACAGGGCACTTCCTTTGCCATGAATGAGCTGTTCGGCCAGGTGCAAAGCCGCCTCCTCTGAGGTTCCATTTCCTTGTCCACAGAACAAGGTCACTGGACGAGGCGAGGCTTGGTCCTTCCGGGCCCCCCCTTTCACATTCTGGCCTCCCCTCCCCAACTTTCAGGCCAGTCACTTCGCACCAGCTATGAAGAAACAGCCCTTGGGCAGACTGAAACAGGGGCTAAGGCCACTCGTTTTCCTAGGTGACTTGAAGGTGAAAAATATGGTACCAATAAGCATAGAGGGTTCTTAGGGTATCAGAATGGTTTTTGCCCCTGATTGTCTAAATTGGCTATTTATGTGAGCTTAATAATATGTAAGATTATGATTTTTGCATTCCTTTAATTCAAATGGCCATGGAATAAAGATTTCATAAAGCCAGTGAGGGGAATGAAAAATTAGACATTTTTTACATTTAAAAATGACTTATTTGATTTTGTCACTTAACACTGGGTGTCATACTCTAGAGCGGGGTCCGTACAAGGCAAGGAAGAGGTGTAATTAGCATGGGCTGTGTGTGTACCTACTCCAAATCCTCACAGCAATCTTAGGAGGCAGGTCGTATTTTTTGAACCACACCCCCCACCATCACCCCAAAGGCAGGTACCAGGTCTCCTTCAGCTGTGCGTGACCCTGAGCATCGGATAAGAGGCTGCTCGCTCGGTGAGGGGTGCAGGCCGACACAGGCATGGCCGGCGGCCAGACACACTGACACGGTGGCATGACGGTGCAGAGAACTAACTCTCGAGCTCTTCCACAAAAGTCGCCCAGACCACAGTGGAGAACGCCCCTTCCCTGGCCATTCTAGGGATGCCCCAGCCCCAGTCGCACAGCTCCCCCATCCCCGCTAAACACAATCCGTGGCTGGTGTGCCTACTGGGCTCGGAGGGGCCCGCGGTCATTAGGACTCACCTCCACTCATTTGGGGACCCCCAGATCTCACTTAATGAGCCAGAGGAGATGGCAAAGTCCCTGTAGACTCACTCGGGTCCATCGGTTGCCTTCAGAGGAAGCCAAAGACCCAGTGGTGTTTGCTGTTTGAGTCCACGGGGTGATTCCTGCAGAATGGAGTGAGACGCAAAACCAGCATTAAAATCCTGGGCCTGCCACTTCCTGGCTGCTTCCCAGGCCTCAGTTTCCTTGCCTGTAAAATGGGAATCATAACAGCACCTCTCACAGGTATTGTCGTAAATATTATAAAGGATAATATACCAAAGGGTTTATTTCCTCTCTACACCCTGCCAAGAATGCAGATTCTAATTGGGGTCCTGGCTCTGCCATGTTCTGCTTTGGGTTAAATACTTAGCCTCAGCTTCCCCGTCTGTAAAGTGAGCATAACAATGCCTGTCCGTGCAGAGCTGTGGGGAGGACGAGAGGGAATATCTGTGAAACACCAAGCACATGTCAGTGCTCAGCAAATAGTACTGGGAGTATTATTACTCAAGGCAGCAATCGCTCTGGCCCCGTGGACTAGCTCTCTCATTTCATATTCAGGAAATACTTATTTAATATTAATATATGCCAGGGTGGGCACAGTGAGCCCCGAGTACAGAGTAGAGACCAAACAGACCTGGACCTTGACCTCACTGAACACACAGCTTAATCTCGTCACCTCTGAGGACCTAAATATTAAATCCGTATTTACCGGTAACAAATGGAAACCTGCATATGTTATTTTTACTATTAATTACTGTCCTCAGAGGCATTGCCAAAGGGTGTCAGTGACCACCGCTGTGGTCGGCGACCTGAGCAAGGCAGGCCAGGGCTGTGAGAGTGTCCTGTGGGAGCAGAGTGCCTTCTTTGCTCTTTTTAAAGTGTTCAGTTCGGTGTAGATGTAAAGGAACAGCTTACCTTCATCAGCAGGTGGAGGATGAAGAAAATGTGATATATCGCACAGTTGTATAGTATTCAGTCTTAAAGCGGAGAGAAATTCTGGCACAGGCTACCACATGGACGAAGTAGGAAGACAATATTCTAAATAAAAGAAGCCAGTCCCAAAAGGACAAATACTATATGATTCTACTTACACGAGATACGCGGTCAAATTCATAGACAGCAGGTAGGGTACAGGGTACCAGGGGCTGGAGAAAGGGATAATGGGAGTTATTGCTTAACGGATACAGAGATTCTTTTTGGGGTGATGAAAAAGTTTTGGAAGCAGACAGTGGTGATGGTTTCAAAACACTGTGAATGTAATTAACGCCACTAAATCGTACACCTAAAAATGGTTAAAATTGCAAATTTTATGTTATATATATATATATATATATATATAATATCACAAAATATATTTTAAAATATAAAAACATATCACAAAATATATTTAATTAATTAATAATAATAATAATAATAATAATAAAGGAAAAGCTTAACTGTCTCCAACCAAAAACTGAACGGGGGCCGGAAATGCTGGATTTTGTCCCCTGCCAGTGGAGTGACCCAGAAATGGCTCCTTGCCCCGGAACTAGGCTGTCTGTCCCCTGCTCTCTGTGGCACTTTGCCCCACCTACCCCACTCCCAGGATGCTCTTCTGCGATTACGGCATGAACGAGGGGTACTGGGGTTTCTTTTTCCCTCTGACACCAGCACTGACATATGTGGCTGAGCAGACCCTCTATTGCTGACTATGGTGCAGGCAGTGGGACCCTGGGTTTCTGGCTCTTGGTGGACCTGAAGCAGGTCCCAAGCAGGGAAGCACCAATATTCTATGTGGCCATGCCTGGAAATGAGTGAGGCGGGGCAGGGGTGGGGGCTGCAACCTTTTCCCGTTTCTCCCGATTCAATCCTCTTCTCCTTCGTAGGTCTGAGTCTTGTAGGAAAAGAATGAACAAACCATTCTCTCGTTCACTCCTGCCACTGAGAATTATTCCTTTTGTTATTATTCCAAGGCTCCCGATGAGTCTCTGGGGCTGGAGGCAGACACCGGGCTTGGATGGAGTTTATTATCACGCCCATACTCAGGGCAAAACATAAAAGATTCAGCCTTGACATTTTACAGAGGGAAACAGATTTCTGCATAGTCATGGTTGGGCTCCGTGAGAACAAGCATCTTAATTCAGACACAGGATGAAATCTCTTTACGATCCTGGCAGAGGCGGGAGGGAGCAGCAGCACCTGCCCGCAGGAGAGGGACACAATGTGATCTGACTCAGGACATGACGAGGCTCCCACACCCTAGGAGTCCCCCCTACTTCCTTATCTATAAAATGGGGGACATCCAGCACCTGCTTGTAGGGCTGTTGGCACCCACCAATCCCCTACAGTATCCAGTCCATTTTACCCCCTTATAGTTTATCAGCCATGTCACACTTCGGTGGGCTGGATTGGAGCACTGATGGGGACTAGTATTAATAGCTATTGTTTGTTGAAAAGTTACCAGTGTCCCGCTCTGTTCTGAAGACTTTGGAATAGGCATAAACTTCGGTGGTTCCCCATCCGTAACCCCCTCACCCCTGGCCACTGACCGTTTCCAGGCATATTGGCTCATTTTGCAAATGTTATCATTTCTGAATCTCTCTTAGCCCACTCTGCCCAGGCACAGAAGTGCTGAGGAATTAAGACACCCCAGGAATAGCGCTCAGTCAGGGTTGATGGGAATCGGAACCCCAGCCTTGACACCCCAGGCCAGGTAACACTGAGAGGGACAGAGCCAGGAGTGCTAGGTGACAGCACACTTGCTGGATACGTCACTCTTGCTGTCATCTTCCCTTCACCCGTCTCACGACCCCAAGTGGTATTTCCTGAGATCACCGCCCAAATAAACCACTTCCATCTGAATCTCTCAAGGTCTGCTTTGGGGAAACCCAAACTCAAGATAACACATAATCTCGTTTATTCTTGACAAAGAACTGAGGGAGGTAGGTTCTTCAAGCTCCCTCTCACAGGTCACTCACTGAGGCTTAGAGGCCTTTGATGACTTCCCTAAGTTCCCACGGTGGTGAAACTGGCGCCTGAATTCTGGCTTCTGGCTCTAATGCCCCAGCCAAGCCCTTGAGCACAGCAAAACAGCAAGTGTGCCCAGGGCAGTGGCTGCAGAGGGTAAAGCATCACCCACCCCACCCCCTTAAACCCTCATCTCCACGCGCACCCGCTGAGCAGAAGAGAAAGCGTCCCGTCCACAGCGTGCCCGCCACCAGGTGGCGCCCTCCGCAGGAGGCTCAGGCTGGCTGAGCAGAGGACGCAGGTGGAAGGCAGCCGTGTGCACGGGGTCTAATGCAGCTGCTTCTAAGAACCAGGGTGTCTGCCCTCGGCCTTCTGCCTTTCCGCAGAAGCAGAGCCTGGATCAGGAAGTGTCCGCAGAGCTTCAGGACTTCCAAGCTGGTGGAGTGACACACACACTCACCTTTTTAGCAGTGGAGGACAGTGCACTCCGGAAGGTGGAAAGTTCTAGAAACTCTCTCGGTGGTCACTCAGGGCAGCAAACCAAACTCCATGGCCACTCAGCTTCCTGTCCGTGAGACAAGGGCACCCCCACTCTGCCTCCTGCTTCTCCTTGGCCTGTGGTGTGGGCCTGGGGTGTGGGCCAGATGAGTCGAGGGCAACACGCCAGTCGTGTCTGGGGAGCTGCCTGCTGTTCCGGCCTCTGGCCTCCCCTGTGGACTCGGGCGGGCAGTGGTAGGAAGTAGGGGAGGCTGCTTGCCACTCTCTGAAGTGGTTCCAGCCCCCCACCCCAGAAGGAGGATCTGGCATCAGTGTCCCCAGAGAATGCGAAATGACTACCCATGACTCACGGGGATCCTTGCTTCTTTGCGGTTAATGTTGACGCTACATGATAGATCCAGGGAAATGAGTCTGGCTTGATTTTTTTACTTAACAAGCTCAAATTCCTGAGAACGCCCACAGAGCGTGCTATTTTTTAAACGTATTCTAACATTTAAAAATGCATCACTGACGATCTGAGGTTGGTCCCCCGCCCCCAAGCAGACGTTGAGATGAGCTCTGTGGGCAAGTGGCTAATGAAGATGGCAGTCCCATGGAAGCCACACCAGGATGCCATCTCAGGCCGAGTGCCAGGGAGGGTGGCTTTAGCTGGACTCCACTGTGGGGGACTGAAGTGTAAGCTGCACCTCAGAATTCCCTCTACCTTCGGCCCACGTTCTCACACCCCATCAATCATTGGTTAAGGGCCACCTCAGAGGATGTAAATTCTCAGGTAATGTCTCTCCAACGGCCCAAGACTGGACCTCCAAAGAAGAGACAGGGGCCAGCTATTGGAAGTGGATGGGTACACACACACACACACACACACACACACACACACACACACACACACACACACCAGTAGATAAGTCAAACGGTCAGTGAGAAAGAGAAGCTATAGTTTCAGTGTGACAAATTTTTATCTAAATCAAGTCAGTTGTCCCTCCCCAGGACAACTGCAAAGATTATAACAGGCTTTGCTACTAAATCAAAATGTCCAGAGCAGGTGTCATTTGAGGGCCAAGATGAGGACTACAAAACATCAAGTCATATCTGAGCAGTTGGAACCAATACTCTAAGCAGTCTCTGACCTGGTGACCTCGATCCCACTTTTCAGGCAGAGCAGAGGGCAACCCAGCTCTCTGAGCTGAGGAAGCAAAATATGGCCTCGGGGAGAAGAAAACACAGGAGTAAGAATGAGCTGGTGAAGACAGGATGGAAACCTGGGGTCTTAGCACTTTCGTGACTGCCTTAGCGTAAGTGCCGCTCAGTTTAGAAACGACTGTCATTGTGGGCGCGTTTTTTCTCCATTTTGAAGCACATCAGAAAATCTGATGTTTGGAGATTTGTGATCAAATATTAAGGAAGGTTCATTGATCACCCTTCAATCAATGATTAAGCATCTGGGGAAATCAAATCTGTTAACTTCATATATTTTTGATTTCGTGGTCACTCTGAACGTTTAGAAGTGTTTATTATTTAAAGATAATAAATAGAGTAACAAAGGGATGGGTATCCTTTTCCATGAACAAAAGGGCCTTAGACATTAAAGAACCTTGTCAACCAACAATCACAATCATATACACATGCACCAAAATACATACACAGATAAAAGACTAGAAGGAAATAAACCAAGATATTATCAATCAATACCTGTGGTTGGTACCAACACAGGATGATTTTCTTCTTCTTTCTACTGTTGTTCCCCAACTTTTCTAAAATGAAATCACATTATAATTGGAAAAAATAAACTCCGTTATAACAGGCATCATGAGCACCTGTGAAGACAGAGTTTGCTCAGACGTGCAAGACGTGATTGCCAATAAAATCCCCATAAGCTCCTGAGGGCCCACGGCAGGTAAAAAAACTCTTCTTATCCTTATGGTATCTCAGACCCTTTTGGTTGAAAATCATCTCTTTGCAGGTAATGACTTTGTCTTTGGGTTTCTCTATCCCTACAAAGGTTTTCCTTCCTCCTCTTCATTTCAAGATGACAGCTGTTTGCAGAGGAAGCTTACGAACCTTCAGGTCTTGTGGCACAATGGTATGTTGTCTGTGAGATTGGAGGTGCTGGCTGGCTACCTGGGTCCCACCTGGCTCTCACTGAGACTCCTGATTCCCAGAGGCCTATGTGAGAAAGACATTTGATCCCTGATTTGAGTTCACCCTGAAGATATGGTCATAGTGCCTATCACCATGGTAATGTTCTATGAACTCTCCAGCTAGCATCCCAGCTACTTTTCAGGTCTCCCCTGTGGCCCACAGGAAGTTCTGGACCTCTCTCATTTCTTATGCTGACTACACATTCCAAACCAGGGGTGCTACCTCAGGCCCCACGCACCTGAGCACGCCCCACAGTGACGTCTGCCCCTCGGCTTGGACGCCATGTTGGAGGCAGCGTCAGGCTGACCCCGAGACTTCTCTGAAAGACGTGATAGCTCCCCAGGCCACAGCCAGAGAAGTGGGGGCACAATCCCTAAAGTTCCAGGAGTCCCTAAAAATCTCCTGGGTGTCTCCCTCCTCCCCTAGCCCTGGGTTTGAGCCCAGTGGGTGGGGTGGGGAGAACGAGCACAGTGGCAGGCTGACCCCTGCCTGCCTTCTCTCGCCTGGCTTCTCAGTTTCTTCCCTAATTCTCCAAAGAGCCATTCTTCCTCCTGTGGGGTAGACATTTCCCTTTTGTCACACCTGCACCCTGCCCTCCTCTGTGAGTCACTTGATGATCACTCAACTTCTCTCAAACTTTGACTCTTTTGGATGTGTGAAAACTCTAGCATTGGGCGTTTTAGGAAAACCTTCTTTTCCTCTCTGAAAAGACGGGCCTTCAAGACCGTGGCCGTGAGATGTTAAGTCTACTTCAAAGTTCAAACCAGAGAAACGACGCCTTTGGTTCACGCCCTAGCCCCCTGCCTCTTCCTTAGAGAGGTTCGTCTCTGCTTCCTGAGGCAGGCTGTGAGGAGGAAAAGAATGGATGATGGAGAAAGAAAGATAGGTTAGATAATATCCAAAAAATTAACTGAACAAATTATTTAATAATAGGCATACATGCAAACGAAAGCTAACGATCAGCATCACTTTACTTCTGTCGAATGAGGGAAAATGTTTTTAAAACCTTCCTGTCTAATGCTGGCGAGGATGTGCTGAGCAGCCACTGGTGACAGCATGAATGCGTGAAAGCAGTTTGGCAATGGGAACCCCCATCAAGCCTCGCCAAACCGAACAAAAATCCCCTTCGCAGGAATGGACGTTCTTGGGAAATAAGCCTTCAGGTTCCCCATGTTCGGGGCGAAGACTCGGGAACATGCGAGCGTTGTTCTGTACCCCACCCCCCTTACGCCCTGCGGATAGGCAGCTGTGTCCCCAGAGTCTCCAAAATATTCAAGGTTCCAGGGATAGTGAAAGGAGAGATATAAACACTCGCCCCTCCCCTGAGAAAGGGAGAGGACACCTTGTGCCCGGCAGGGCCTCACTCTGGGAGGTGGCATCCCCCGCGAGGACTGTCCTTGCGAGGAATTAGGGGACCTGGGAAGCTTTGCCTCTCTCTGGAAGCAGGCTGGGTTGCCTCCTACTTTTGGTCACCATGTCTGCAGGTTTCCATAACTCTCGTCATTAAAGAGACTCTCGTCCCACTACTCATGTCTGTCGCATCTTTCCATCAGACTTGTCACAGCCGGTGGTGACATCCATGTCCCAATGGCTTCTCGACACAGGCTTCCCAGAAAGACTCCCTTAGCTGTTCCGGGAAAGATTGTGTTCCTATAAACACTCAGACAGCCATCAAAATCTATAGCTGTGACCATGGGGGTGGGGGGAGGTGAGGAAAAATGGAAAACTAGATCCACCCAGACAATCGAAACAGCTGCTCCACTTCTCCACTTTCCTGACAATGCCTGGGTTTTTTGTCAGCCCCGAGTGTTCCCAGAAATGCTTCATGAGCCAGCATCCAAGGTGATACTTCCTGGGTCAGTGGGTGCGTTTCCTGGTGTTCCTATGTCACACTTATTTGATCTGTTGGTTGAGTAAACACCTATTCACTGAGCGCCAATCCTAATCTTTGTGGAACGGTCTGCTCAAGCTGCGGCTGAGCCCGGCTTTCTGACAGACTGGATGATTGGAAGAAAAGTGGGTGAAGAGGTGGGTAAAGTTGATTCACTCGAAACTTGAACAGATTTTTCTGCTTTCCTCAATCCGGGAATTTGAATTTACCTTTAAAGAAAGTCTGCTCCTTTGGGGACGGAGGGGAACTAAGGGAAGCATTAGTCAGGACTTTTTTGATTGTCGAAGGCATAAACCTATTTCAAACCAACATGAGGCCAAAGGGGAATCTGCTGGATTAAGTGACTAAAGCCCAGGAAGTCCCGGTCTGGACTGGGGCTGGGCCTAGGGGGAAGTGGAAGCTAAAGCTCACTCACAATTCTCTCCCTCTCTCCCTCTGTCCCTCCTGTCTGCTCCACAAGGCCAGAAGCAACCTCACAGCCACCCCTCACCTCACCCTGGCTGCTCACACTGCCCATTCCAGAAGCAATCCGGGAAATGCAAGGGACAGAGAAAAGTGAAGAGGGCAGAGGTGAGGTGGGGGATGGACGGAGAGCGGGGTCTCCGTTTCACAGGCTTCCCAGAACCCAAGGCACGGACATGAGGCTCCGGGCTGCCACCGCACAACCCTAGGGACACCACATGCTGAGTCCATCTCTCTGCACGTGACTACAGCCCGTTGCCCACGCCGAGAAAACAGACCGCAGGTGACACGAGCCACAGACACTCCAGCGGGGGGCACAGCCAGAAGAACCACTACTAAAGCTGGGTCAATGAACTTCACCTCAACCCAGACCAGTGGGAGCCGCAGAGAAGGACAACTCTGCAGAGCCCTCCTCGCCCGCTGTTAGAGAGTGTGCAGTCTGCACTGGCTGACGGACATGGTTACTTACATAAAGGATTTTTGCTAAAGTTTTTATTAAAGGACCAGAAAAGTGTACAAATCCTAAGTGCCCAATCGGATGCGTTTTCATAACAAAGTAAACACACCTGTGTAGCCAGCGCCAAGATAAAGGATTAGAATTTAGCAGCACCCAGAGCCCCTCTAATTCCCTCTACAGGCACTGCCCCCAAGTCAGTCATATGCTTTTCTGCATGCGGGATCTACTTCAGTGAACGCCTCAAGCAGCAGGGATGAGTTCGGGCTGGTTGTGAACTTGACACAACGGCATGCACAGTGGGTCTTCTCTCATGGCTATGGTCACTGTCATACCTGTGACGTGCACCCAGGCTACCATTTGCCGTCATGGTTCACGCATCCACGCAGCTGTGGTATCGCACCAAGTAAGCATGCTTCCATCAGTCTGCTTGGGCCACCAAAACAAAATACCATACATTCGGTGGCTTCAACCACAGGCATGTATGTATGTATTCCTGACAGCTCTGGAGGCCAGGAGTCTAAGAACGAAGTGTCGGCAGGCTTGGCTCCTTCTGAGCGCTCTCTCCTCCGCTTGCGGACGGCCGCCTTCTTGCTGTGCCCGTATACGTGCTCCTCCCTCTGTCCCCTCACACATCCAGTATCTCTCTGTGTGTCCAAATTGCCTCTTCGCATAAAGACGCCACGCAGATAACTTTAGGCCATACCTTAACCGTCTCCTCTTAATCATCTCTTTAAGTACAGTCACATGTTGAGGTACTTGGGGGTGGGACTTGAACGCATCAATTTGGGGAGACACTGTTAAGCCTGTAATGGTGGCGTGCTACTTTACACAGGCGTGTGAGTCGCTTCTGGTGTTTAACAATTACAAATAGTGTTGCTATGAACATCCTTGTGCATTTTTTTTTTCAAAACTTGTGCACCCAGTCTGGTTCACTAGATACCCAGGGGGGCATCTCTGGGTCACATGCTCTGCATATGTTCAGGTTTAGCAGAGACCACCGAACAGTTTTCCGGTGTGGTCATCCCAATTTCCCGTCCCATCAGCAGTATGGGAGAATTACGATGGTGCCACATCCTCCCAACGCTCACAATTTGTCAGCCTTTTAACTTCAGCCATTCTGGTGGATATACAATGGTATTCCATTTTAGTTTTATGTTGAGCCTCGAATGGACTGGATTGTGTTTCCCCATCCCACCCTCAAATTCATATGTGGAATCCCAAACGCTCAGTGTGACTGTATTTGGATGTAAGGCCTATAAAGAAGTAATCGAGTTCACACAAAGTCATTCAAATTGGGGCCTGGACCCAATAGCATTAGTGTAATTACAAGACAGACATCAGAGAGCTCGTGCACAGCAAGAAAGTGACCATCTCAAAGCCAGGAAGAGACTCCTCGGTGGAAACTGAATCGCCTGGCACCCTGACTTTGGACTTCCCAGCCCCCAGAACCGTGAGAAATTAGCTTCTGTTGTTCAAGCCACTCGGTCTCTGGTATTTTGTTACTGCAGCCCAATCTGACGAAGACAAGCCCCTTTTCGTATACTTATTGGGCATTTGAATGTTCCCTTTTGTAAAATGCCAGTTCAAGTGATTTGCCCATTTTTCTGTTGTCAGTTTTATCTATTAATGTGAATGAGTTCTTTATGCATCTTCCTTTGGATGTATTTCTCACAAATATCCTTTCTTCGTCTGTAACTCTATTTCACACTCTTAAGGCTATCTTCTTGTGATCAGTCCTTAATTTTAATGTAGTCCAATTTATTAAAATATCCCCTTATGATTAGTGTTTTATTATTATTATTATTATTATTTTTAAGAAAGCTTTTTCTAGTTCAGGGACTGTTCATTTTAAAGGCAATTTTTAAATAAAAAGAAATAAAGTTTCAAAGTAGGATGGATCATTTAAAGAAAAAATTTGAAGCAACCTTGTTAGGTATGCCTGAATTGTAATGTGAAATTTCCAACTTCACAACATAAATTGTAGATTTAATTAGATTCCGAAAATGAAGTTTAATAGGTAGACACTTTTTAAAAAAACTAATCATAGAATATCAGTGTTGGCAGAGTCTTAAAAGTAAGTCTTGCCTGTCATCGATTTGATTCAAGTCCACAAACATCCACTGTGTGGCCCCTGTGCCAAGCTCTCAGCTGAGAACTGAGAGAATGAGAGGAAGGACAAGGGACCGTGTTCACATTCCTGGGGTCCTGGCACCCGCATCACTGGGATGTGGTGCTGTGATGGAGGTGTCTCCCAGACACTACGTGGTCCCAAAGGAGAAAGGCCCACCTGCTGGGGTGGGGGGCAGGGAGCACCCCACGGAGAGAGAGACTGAGGAAGTGAATCTTAAGCCACTACTGGTGAGTGCTCAGGGTGGATACAGAGGGCATTTTACTCCAGGGAGAAGCACTAGATGGTTTGTGGTGTGTCTTCCTGGGGGGCTGGACTCAAACGGGGCATGTGGAGTCTGCCTGCTAAGGCTCCTGTGTGCTTTATGGACCCACACTCCACAGCAAAACCCACAGACATCCCTTCCTCTACCCGTGATGGCAACAGGTGACCAGCTGGGATTTCTGGGACCCTGGATCAAAGGACCAAAGCCAGGATGCTGCGCAGCCTGCATCCCTGATTCCGTTGCATCACGTAGCCTGTCGAGACCTGCTCTTTGGAGGAAGGGGTGGATTTCTGACTCACCAGGAGAAGGCTGCCGTGCATCAAAATTGGTTTGGAAAGCCCAAACGTGGAAAGAAAACCATGGAAAAGAAGTTTTCTCTTGCTGAGTCACCCAGAGTGATAATCACCTGCCTTTTATGAGAGCCATGCTTGGACTTTAAATGCCTCACTTCTTGCAATAGTACACACCAGGCAAAAGAAACTGGTTGCAAAAAAAAAAAAAGAAAAAGAAAAAAGAACAGATGCTCAATGGGTAAGTAAAAGGCAATGGGAAGGAAACAGACTTGATTAAGCACCAGTTGGGTCCAAGGCCATCCTAAACACTTTATCCATTCTAAACACTTTATGTACCTCACTTCATCATAACACAAAGGTAGGGTATCATAAACTCATCTTACCGATTCCATGAGCAAACAAAGATTCCGAGAGGTCAAGTGACTTGCCCAAAGTCACACAGCTCGGCGGTGACAGAGCCAGAATTCACGTTTGGGCCTCAGTTCCACCTTCTCTGGTTAGAATGACGGCTAAGAAACGAAAGTACATGATGGGTTATTTCACTGTCACATAAAAAGGGACAAATACCACAGGAGGGAAGAAAAGACGGCAGCTCAATGTGACTTTAGGGAACCTAGGAACTCCTCGAACAGGTCTTTCCTGGCCAGAAGCTCCCCGCCCTCCCTAACAGTCACCTGGAAATACCCTGTCCTTACGCTCTCCTGCCTCTAAACGTTCCCATTTCACCTGTCCTATTAGATCATTCTCCAGCCTTCTGAATGAGTTCTCTTTTCCACTGATAAAAATAATGATAATAATAATAATATAAATATTAATAATAATATAAATATTATTATTATTTAAGGCTTTGATTCTAGGCCTGCTGTGCACGATTATCCTTAGTGGAGCCTCAGGATGATTGGCAGTCCCCGTGTAATGAAGCACCTCACTGGGGTGTGCGATGCTTGGCTCACAGGACTCATGGGTGTTTCCATCAGCCGGTTGTCCCAGAGCTGCCCTGCATCTTAGCCAGTGGTCAATGGATTTCTATACCCTCCACTCACGAGAACTGGTCATTCACCACCTTTTTAGGAAAGGAGCCCCAGCAGGAAAGCAGGGAAGCTGGAGGGTTTTTCATTTGAGGCCCCACATATTAAACAGGGCTCAAGAGGAGATGAGTCCACAGGAGGGAGGAGCTGGGCTGGAGGTGTAGAAGTAAGAAACTTCCCAGTAAATCAGTCACAGAGAAGTAATATCTCCAGGCTCGGGCCCCCAGGAGGGCGTTGACCACCACTGGGATGCAGATGGGGAAACTGCCTGCTACACCCTATTTGATCTAGGAGTTCCCTGAGGACATTTGCCTTTGTATGGGACATTTGCCTTTGTGTGAGACATTTGCAGCCAACAACTGCTTTCTATAATCTGCTGCTTCCTGTAATCTGCTTGCTTGCTTGAAAGACCACCAGGATTTGGTCTTAAGCTTTATAAACTGCCTCCTCTAGAAGTTCGGGGCTGATCTCCTCTAACCCTGCGTGGTAGAGAGTCAGTCGCCCGCCAGCTAATAAAGGCTCATAATTCTCTCTGATTCGGCTAATAAAGGCTCATAATTCTCTCTGATTGGGCTCTGTGGGGCCCTGTTCTCACCTGCTCCATAACAGAGGGAGAATGGAGATTCAAGTGGGTGGAGAAGGTGGCTGGATGCTGGTCGAGAAGGAATGTAGTTACGGATTCAGGCTGTCTGAGAGGAAGCCAGCCTCGGAGGAAGGCTCAGAAGGGTGATTTCAGCCTGCATGGAGAAGGTGCTTGTGGCTAATTTTCCAAAACTGGAGGCAACAGCATCTCCCGCCCCTCCCATCCCCCTTGTTCTTCTAGAAGCTTACCACTCCTCCATCAAGAGGTGAATCTAATTCCCCTCCCCTTGATACTAGGCGAGCTTTTGTGACTGTTCCAATCAACAGTGTATCCTCAAAGTGATGCCACATGAGACTTACGAGGCTAGGCCATAAAGGTGATAGATATTCCATCTGGCTCCCTATATCTTCACTCAGGAAGCCTTCGGCCCTCCAGAGGCACTGCGGCTGCCCTGAGGCCACCATGCTGTAAGGAAGTTTCAGCGAGACCCTGCAGAGAGGCCACTCAGAGGCCCTGACACCACACGGAGACACAGATGCCTGGCCAGCCGCCTGCTGCTTCTGTCCCAGCTGTCCTAGCACAGGACAGTGCCCTATGGCAACCCCATGAGGGGCTGGAGCCACCACCAACCTGGTGTGACTTTCCCAAACTCCTCACCTGCAGAAATCCTGGGAGGTTACAAAAGGACTATTGTTTTAAGGCACTGAATTGTAAGGTGATTGATTACACAGTCTGGCCAAGTTTCTACTAGGAAATGAAGTGGAGCATTGAACTCACTGTGAATCATCTAAGGAAAGAAACACGTTTGCCTGCCTTTCCCAGGCATTTCATTCAACTGATAGAATCCTCACCAGACTATGACTTCAAAATGATGCCATCCTTCCTGATCACGGCCAGCTGGTGAGGACCCAAGCACCAGCATCTCGTCCACTGACCGTCAGCCGCCCTGTGGTTCAACCTGCTGCTGCTTCCAGGGGCTGCCTCTTGGGCCTGCTAACATCTCGCAGCTTCTACCCTCCCCACCACCCACCCAACTTCCTGCCCCAGCGCCGACCCCTCCTGGCCAGGATCACTGTCCACTAGGCTATTTTATGGAGCTTTCCCGCTGCCACTGCTCAATATCCAACAGCAAGATGCAGACCGTCAGTGATTCAGAGGCGGGGCAAGGAGACCAGGCCCCCCCCCACAGCCAGCACCTCACCGTGCTCCCTGGACCCTAGACAGCTGTGCTTGGATCGGGGCCTCAAAAACTCTCACCTGAGCAGCTTCCTCTTTAATCCCTTTCCCTGTCATCGTTCAGAAAACAGGGACCATAGCATCCCACCTGTCTCCTCCAGCCCATCACCCACATGAAACTCATCCCTCCTCCCTGCATTATAGATCAAAATCCCCCATGTATGCAGAGAGATGCCGGGTGAGAGTGGAGGGTGTTTTTTTGTTGTTGTTACAGTGAGGCCTGCACAGCCCACCCAAATCTCCGTCTCATCTGGAATCATCTCAAGTAACGGCCCCATCTCCACGGTGTCCCTCTGACCTTTGAGGAGCCAGAAATGAAGAAGAAGATATTTAAATCGCATTTCAGCTGAAACGAGGGTGAGGGAGTGGAGACATAAACCCTGCTGGCAATAAAACTCTCTCAGTTACGGGAATCTTTTCCTGGTGGGTGTGGTGGGGACAACACAACAAGTTTCATTCTAGACTTGAACAGACACCAGGGCTATTATGGGAATAGACGACACCAGAGTTCTTTGGAACGTACTTGGAATTTAAAAAAAAAAAATGCATTTAAATCATGCCATGCAGACAGAGATGACTTTATACTGTAGGCTGGAAATTGGCTACGAGCTGGTTGGCTGAGCGAGGTCACGTGACCTGTGTCAGGGGGCACGAGCAGAAAGATATTTCACTCAGGGTGCGTGGGGTGTGCAAGACAACTGCGGTGGCCTTGACATTTTTATAACACGCAGAACAGAAACTGAACTGACATCTGCAGCCGTTTCTCCACTTGGACTGTCTAGACGAGACATTCACGATGAGAAGACTATTTCTTGAGACCTCATGAAAATTAAAGTCGTGATAAAGGCATGAAAAGCAAAGATATCGCTTGAAATTGTCCGAGACGAGGAACGGCGCATCGGGTGTCTGAGGGCGTCGATGGGAAAGGAAGTGGAACGGAACTGTCGAAGCAGACCTGACCAGTCACAACCTGCAAATGAGGGCAGGTCAGACATGCTCCAAGGTGAGAAGCAGCCTGTCGCCCAGCTCATGCTCATGGCCACTCAGGCACCACCGTCCCAGGGCTTACCTGCCTCGAGATTTTTCAGGAAATAACCAAAATGTCCTCGACTAAGAGCAGTGCCTCCCCCCAGCAGAGACGTCTGTCCGCCCGCCATCTCTTTCCTCCCCGCCAGGAGAACGACACCCCTGGTGGCCTGGCCCTCCTTTGCCTGTGTCTTCCACCGCTCGAAGACCAGTTAATTCAGTCTCGCGATGGCTGTTTACACAGTCACTGGTCCAGCAAAGCCCAGTTTTATCCTGGTATCGACGCTCCTCCATGCCAGCTGTATGGTTTGTGGGGTTTTCAGATCCTGATGTTCCTTTCCTCTCCCTCTGGGGATTCCTTATCCAAGCAGCAGGAGTGAGAACCGGATGGGAGGCAAAGTACCGCTGAATGCTCACGGAGCAACAGCCTCATAACGAGGCCGCCCAAGTGCCCTCATTTCCGGAACGTGCCGCGTTTGTCGTTTTTCCCAGGGTCGATATTAATTTCACTCTCAACATGCCCGATTGGGGCGATGAATTATTTGGTGGCCCAGCTGAGACGCCCGGTGCAGAGTTTTTGAGACAAGCTGGTTTGCAGGAGGCGTTCAGGTTAGCAAACCTAAGTGGACACTGGTTCCTCACTCACCTCCTTGCTCCCAGATCTCAGGTGCCTGAATCTGCAGCCTCCCACCCTGGGTGGAGAAAGTGGCCCAGACAGAGAGGGAGAGCTTTCCAGGTGCGAGGCAGAGACAGAGGGAGAGCTTGCCAGGTGTGAGGACTGCATGGAACAGAAAGTGAAAGGGAGGAGGCTGGCCAGCCCTGCCCAGAGAAAACAGGTTCCCCTTAGTCATACTCACACGGGGAGATGGGGAGGCTAAGAGGAAACTCACCAGCGTGCCTGCTTAACACAATGACCCCACCCACTAGCCACATGTGGCCGGATCCGTGTCTCAGGCTCTGACCAGTCATACTGCCAATGCATCCTCACTCAGCAGGAGCCAGATGGGGGAGACAGCCTGAGAAGTCCCCTCCCCACCACGGCAGGGCGTAGTGTCTTATCCAAGGTGGAATAAGACAGGTTCATGGACAGTCGGCACGTCTGTATGATGTGGCCATGAAATTGGAGAGGTAGACCAGAGTTCATTTTTTTTTTTTTTCAGGTTGAAAAGCTCTTGAAGCTACATCTCGTCAGTGAGGCTCCCCGACTTGACAGACAGACACCGTAGCGTTTGCAGGGGAGGTGAGCACGAGCACAGATGGCGGCAGCACCGAGTAGAAAGTGGACACGAGGAGATCCGGAGGGTGCTCCAGGTTCTGGGAAATCTGGGAAGACTTCCTGGAGGAAGGAAGGCTCCAGTAAGACTTTCAAGAGAGGGCGAGGCTACAACGTGGGGAAGTGAGGAAAAGGAGTTTGTTCTCAGCAGACGTTGTTGGAAGCAAGGGGGAAAACACGAACTCGGACAGCTTCGTGAAAAGCGTCTGTCAACAGGGGAACAGGACTAATGTGCAAACCGGAGACTTGGGAACAGAAACAAGGCCGGGGGCCTGTTCCTCCCTCCCGACGCTCTTCTTCCCTTCGCGTATTTTCTCCATTCCCCTCCTGCGCCCTCTCCTCACACTGCCCCACTTTTTCTTGAACAGACACAGAGCACAGACTCTGTGACAGGCACCACTCGAAGGGCGTTTGGCAGTATTTTCCTGGCCTCTCCTGGCAGCGCCGTGAAGGGGTAACTCTTCTCATTTCGGTGGTATAAACGAGAAATGGGGCTCAGAAAGGTGACGCTGCTTAGCCGAGGACACACACACAGCCTGTGGGTGCTGGGGCCGAGGTTTAAAACCAAGCAGGCCACCCGCAGATTCTGCTCAGACCCGCTGCCCTCCGCCACCCCCCACCCCCAACGGCCACCAGGCCCCAGTCAGGCCAATAGCCCGGGATGTGGCCAGATGGCCATACGTCTTCCCAGCAGGGACAGTTATTAATTGTGCCAATCACACTTCCTAGCTCTCAAGTGTGGGCAGAAAAGGCCAGTCAATGGGAAGAAGAGAGGAGGACAGACCCAGAACAAGTACCCCGTTCATCAAGTGGGCAGGCCCGGCAGCCGCCCATCACAGGATGGACGGGTTCTTCCAGAATCAGTGCAAACGAGGCACAGGAAGCGGCACGGCTGGGTGGCTCAGACCCTCAAGTCTCCCTATCGCTGTCGCACTAGTGTCACCCTGCGGCCCCACGAGGGATTCCCACGACCAGGTGACAGAAGAGGAAAGCCCTGAGCTTGGCTCACGTGTGGGTTCCTATGTGGATGCCGAGTGAAACGGGCAGCTGTTGCACCTCCGTCCCGGGTGGGGGTGCAAGCCAGCCAGAGAAAACTGTTCCTGGTGGGCGGGGACGTGGGCACCGTGCATCTGGTCCTCCACTTTGCACGGAAGGAGACGGCCCTGAGATGAGAAGACACGGCTGCATGAGCAGTGCTGGGCAACTGAGCTGGCGGATGAGGATCTTGGAGGAGCGAGGTTAGACGATCGGGGACAAGGTGGTCCCGGGAAGAGGTGCGTGGTGGAGGTGTGGGCGTAGGCACAAACTATGAGGGTCTCCGTGCTGCATGTGAACGCCTGCAGGACCATCAGGAAAGAGGCACTAAATGATTAAGTGCCTCTGAATGATGACTTGGCCAGTAGATGTCAGTTCGTCTCTGTCCCCATCACCCCCGTGTTTGCACAGTGGCTCACGAAGGGCGTGGCCACGCCACGTGCCACGTGGCAGAGATGGAGTCATGCGTGGGCCGATCGCAGAGGCTCCCGCTTAGCAAGGCTCAGCTCGCTCTCATCGGGAGGGGTTCCGCTTGCCAGCAGCAGACAGCAACTCTGGGACCCCAGCGTGGAATTGCCCTTTGAGGGGAGCAAGCAGCCACTTAAGGGGAAGTGAATTACCCTGGAGAGGACAGCGAGCCATCGTGTCCAGGTATGAGCATCCCTTGCTGCCCTGAAAGGTCTCAGCGAGAACCACCGCTACCACAGCCCTTGAAAATATCCGTTACAGGAGCCCGACGAGGTTCCAACGGGGCTCACGGGATTGTTCTTGGCGTGTAGGCAAGACGAGACAGAGGAAGTCGAGAGATTCCCAGAAGATCTTAATACTGGCTCCAGACTCTCTGGAAAGACATCAACCCTGGCACAGGGTTTGGATGACGTGTGTGGCCCTTTCTGGGACTTCCACCAACACCACGTCAGCCGGGTTAGTGGACGATGGTATTTAGTATTGGCTACGGTGAGGCAAGGCAGACAACTTTGCTGGGTCCTCTGCGTATGTCAAGCCCAAACATTCCGTGGACATGCATCATCCCAGTATCTGTGTCACTGCTCTATTTCGACGCACTCGAGAACACTGATCTCGTGCAGCAAACAGCTAAGGAAGACTTTGTAGGTAGATTTCAACGAGTTTAAAAACTAAAAATGCTCCACGCATACCTAGGCATACATACGTGGGATGTTTGTAGCGAAAGCGTGCAAACACACCTGGGGTGTGTTTTGGGGGCTCGTGGGTACCTCTGGGCGGGAAAGGAGAGAAAGGTGTCTGTATCGGTTATTTCTTATTTCTGAAATAGAATGACATCTGGAGCAAATGCCGCAGAATGTGAACGTCTGTGAAATCCAAGCAGTTGGTACATACTTTTCAGCGTGTTGGAAGTAGTTCATCATTTAAAAATCAGTCTTTAAAAAAATAATAAATAAACTTGTGAATGGACGTCATGAGGATAAAGGGGTCTTTCCCGGTGGGTGGGTAGAGCAAGACCCCTACGAGGCTGTCAGGTGTGGGGGTCTTGCCCGCAAGCCCTAGAGCTGCTTCTTTAATGCAAATCTGACCACATTCATTACCTGCTTATGTTCTTTGCATGGCTTCTCATTGTCCCAAGGATAAGCTTTTGGCCTGGCAAACGCATCCCTGGATGGACCATGGCCTCCTGACCTGGAAACACCACCTCTCACCACTCTCTCACCTGCACTGCATGCTCCCTGGAGCTCCCTGAGCCTGCTCTGGCTTCCCTCTGAGACTCACGGGTACTGCTTCAACCATCCCGTCTCACTATCACTGCTCGTGTCTCTCACGTCATCCTTCCATGTAGA